>JAMPIV010013320.1:297500-367550 GCA_024509875.1 Oreohelix idahoensis
AGCACAGACCGCTGGTGGAGGTATCAGTAAACAGGCCCAGATAACAGAACACACCGTTGTAAACTGATAAGAGAATGCACTTTTCTTTAGTTGTGAGGCCGAACACGTTTAATGCAAACCCGAAGGTTAGAAATATATCACTGAGCTATTTCATATACATAGGACAAAATATTACATATTTTATTTTCTTTGTTACTAAGATTGGTTATTTATTGATATTCGCTGTATATACGGATTAAAAGAAAGAAAGAAAAATGAGTATTTATTACCTTTTCGAATTTTCCAGAAGAAGACATACAACAAATCGTCCGCAAAGACAGGAAGATTTTATTCAGTATTGACTTCCTTGTCAGTTTTTCGCATCACATTAGCGACACATCCCTCAGCGCACAATACCAAATTTCTGGCACTTGGATATTTCTCCAAGACACCAGTAAGAAGGCAGCAACAAATGAAGGCACAAGCAGGCAAGAAAAGCGTCTAGGTAAGTTGTTTCCTGGAATGACTCTGAGTTTGTTTTCATTTTCTTTCATTGAAGAGGATGGGACCACCCGTGCTGTTGGTCCTTACGTTGAAAACCTGCGCCAAACCACTTAAGTATACTATAACAGTGGTGGTTTTTGAAGCACGTCATATTTACATGATACAGTTGCTAGCAACATTTACAGTTTCGTCGCAGTCCCTTCTTGTGGCAAGATTGAAGGGGTAGTGTTCCTATTCTTTCTATATAGACCCTTTAAAAACCACGTGGTTTAAAAACACATTTCATAATTAATAATTTATTATTAATGGATAAAACCAATTATGATACTGGTAATGTTTTACGACTGCCATTTAGTTTAATTGTTATGTTTACAGATTGCGTGTATGTGTCGTGATACAAACAGTTATCATGTTAATAAAATGAGTGTTACTGTAGTTAACGCCAAGCAAAAAATTTTTTTCATCAGAAATACCATTATGTTCAATTTTATCTCTGGCATCTCCATGCCATATCTTTTGCAGTTGACGACTTAAAACGGTAACTGACTACTCAGCCGCTTTTCGATGAGTTGTCCACATCATTTCAATGTGTCGGTATGTCCATTTGGTAAAACACAGCAAATAATATGCTTACTTTATTATCCTTCTTTCAGAAACAGCAAAAATCTCGTCACATCGACCTATTCCCTGCAACCCAGACAGAACAAACATGGCGGCTGCCGTCACGTTTTCCTCTCCAAGTGGGCTGAACACTGTATGCAGTTCTATTCCTATCGTGTACAGCTCCAGTTGCAGCTCAAGTCAGAAGTACACTAGTGACTTGTTTTCTAAGTCTCCGGAATCAGATACTGAGTGTCTCGAAAACAGTGGGATTTCAGCGGAATCTGCTGACCATTCATTCGCGTTTGATAATGGCGGCTGCTATAGCCCAGCCAGTGTTAGGAAATGTTCCGTACAGTCAATCACACCAGACCTGGAGGAGATAGATGAAGAGGACAATAAGAATAAGTTTGGTAGGATAACCTGCCAAAAGGAAACCAGGATTACAGACATCCTAGCATCATCTGGCACAATCGTGAAAAACGTTAAGCTGACTCAGAACCTGCCAAAGCTGAGTACCTCACTATTTCTTGGTCAAGACAACAAACTACATTCTGATGAAACAAGCTCAACTCCAGTAGACGTTTACAGCAGTGACAACAAACTTATGTATGTTTCCACACCAGACGTGACCCAAAAACGTGGTGGATATTTACACAAAATCAGTGCGTTATTTAAAAGAAGATCGTCCAAAAGTTTGAGTAACCTGGCAAGCGATTCTTTAGAAGATGTAAGCCATAATAACACAGCTAAAGTACTCGCTACAAATATAAGCAAATCTCGATCACATTCTTCTATTACTTACATTGCTGAAGATAACATTTCAGAGGAAATAACGAAGTCACAGATGGAGAAAAAGATGATGGCCCGCGGTGGCATTCTGGGACAAAGAGAAGCAATGTATGTAGATGTTTCTAGACGCAACAAAGAACTTAAACTTAGAATCAACCACCTGAATGTCACCGAAGAACGCGAGCTCAGAACCGATTCCACAGAAAACTTGAAGGACGCGAGTACACTTCTGAAGATTCACAAACCAGAAAGAAGTTACTCTCTAATCAAACGAGATAGTGGGCAGAATAATTCATCACACGTGAACTTCACACGGATACCGAGTCTGCGCGGGAGAAAAGTTCACATCCTCCTGCATCACCATTTCGTTACAACTCTTCCCCCTGAGGAAAACGAGGACATTCGTGTGATCAAAGAAGCCACTCACGTACTGCCCCTAGACAACGGGCAAGCTGTTGTTACGGACATTTTATCAAATAATATGGTTTTATTTGGCACCGATGGAAATCCGAAGACCACTTTCTCTTTAGAGTCGGGATACGAACCTTGGGCAACATGCTTGACATCCGACGGCTGCTTGGCCGTGACCTTGAAAAGACAAGGATGTGTGTCTTTGTGGTCGACATCTGGCGAACCTGTCTCTGAGTTTGGACAAAACGTCCTTTCTGGACCCACAGGTTAGTTTTATTAATTTTCCCTCTCTCTGTCTGAGAGTTGTAACAAAGGGCAGAATGCTAGACGGATCTGCTTACCCCATTCTCAACTTCTGTCGTAAATTTATTTTGAGAGAATGAGTCTTAGAATAGTGGTCCAGTCAGAGTGGAGAATGGTGGTGAAAAGCTCAGTAATAGGAAAAGGTTAGCGAGTAAATAGTTGATTCACAGAGTTCTGGGGAGAGTAAAGACAGACTTATTTACGATAAATCGTTCCTCTCAATCTTCTCTTCCACTCTCCTGGTCAAACAATTATTTGCCAGTTTCCAGACACACATCTGCGCTCACACCGATTTGGTGCTTCAAAAAAACACACAGACGCACGTGAATGCTGGAGAGTTACAGAGAATGAAATGTCGAAATTGTCCTCTTTTCACACAACATGCCTAAGAAAAATTCACCGAATCTTTTGGCCGAATACCATCACTAACCAAGATCTGCTTACTCGTAGCAAGCAAGAGGACATGCACACCATCATAGCTGGCAGACGCTGGAACTGGGTTGGTCATGTCCTCAGAAGAGACCCCGACGCCATCACAAGAACAGCTATGCTTTGGACTCCTGAAGGAAAACGAAAGAGAGGCCGACCAAAAACAACCTGGCGGAGGACTGTGGAGGCTGAGATGCAAAGAATGAACCAGAGTTGGGGCACTGTATGAAGGATGGCCACCGACCGAGCAAAGTGGAATCAATTTGTTGTTGCCTTACAAGACGCCACTAGGCGTGATGGCCACTGACTGCTTTGATGGTCGGCGGCTAAGGATCAAAGAAGAAGAAGAAACACATATGGGGAATTTGGGCCTTGGTAGTCCAACACAGAACTAGGCAGGTTTATGCTGTTTATTAGCATTAAAAATCAATAATATCAAGTATCATGTGTTTACTGAACAAAATATATAATTACAGAAAATACAAATACCAATGATGGGGAGGGGGTGAAGAAGATTGGTATCGACTAAGTCCTTCCCACTTATTAGACAAAGATAAACCCAGTCCAAAGATAGATAGTTATTAGGAACATAGGTAAAGTAACCCAACAGTAAATTTAATTTCTCTGAAAGAGGGGTTACCATATTAGTTATGGTGGTAGACAAAAAAAAAAAACCTGTTATCCCAATTGTGTCTTCCCTTTACTATGCAAAGAAACAAAAAAAGGGGGGGGGGGATGAAACAGAGTTAACAAATTATCCCTCTTAACGGAACAATGCAGGGTATACAGAAAAATGTATTACCCGGTAGGCAAGTTTACAAATGGTTTATGCAAAAAATTAAATCTCCTGTCATTCATGCACGCTGTGAGGATCCACACTCATATACACACACACTTACCGGTTGCAGCATCAGACAATCCATAGAATAATAAACACAGTAATTAAACTCTGGACATATAAAACTGTCTAGTCCTTCGATGTCTAGCCCCAGATGTAGTGAGGTTAGTTGATAGAGAAATTCCCACTTATCGCCGGACTTGAAGGCCTAAGAGTTCTTGTGTTTTATTATATAAAAAGGAGTCTATGGGATGGCACTGACACAGTTCGACACGGGGTGAAAATGAGGTGATGGTAAAATTCCTTCAATGCGTGATGATAGCAACTGACCGGTAAAGTTTTTAATCCAGTGAGGAAAAACTAGGCTCAGTCACAGTCAGGTAAATCGGTAGTCTCTCACATTTAGAGCAGTAAATAAAATATTGCTACTGGCGCTGTTCACCTTCCAGTTTATCTCACAGATTGAAATTAAATTTGATGATAATATTTAACTGTTCTTGGGTAGGCTTTCTTTCATGTAATTATGATAGCTAGGCCGCACCGGACCGCCACAAGATTAAATTTAAAAAAAAAGTCTCATCAAATTGTCTTGAAGTTTAAGAACCGAGTATGGAAACTCTCTGTATGATTTCTTTATGCTGGGATTGCAAAGGTGACCATTCTATAGAAAAAGATATAAAACCCATGACAATCATAATCATACCTCAAAAATCAAATAATCTTATAAAGCGCGATAAATTTCCCGTTAAGACTATTTTATATACGCTCGCGTATTTAATTATGTATTTAAGAAAACACGTCACGAGTCTAATGGTTAAACTACACATCGATAAATAGGACTTAACTAAATTTATTAATTATAAATTCCTTCGCGACTTTAAAAGTTACTTTAACATTTAACCATCTATTATTTTTGGAAATGTTATAATAGATATATCATTAAATTTACCACTGGAACTTTAGGGATGAGTTTAATTAAATAGATTAAATAAACACAAAATCCAGTGAAATAAAATGAAAGCACTAGACCACTGATCACTTTAACAAATATATTATACCGTGCACAGAAAAAAGAAACACTCCAATGGTAGCCACCAAATTAGATGGAAATCTAGCAAAATTTCTACGATAGCTAGTGAATCTAAAATCTCTGGCCTGAATGATAGCATGGCTTTCTACGTGATCTGTATATATTTAAAATGGAATTAAAGATGAGGGGGGCATGAGAAACTTGACAGCTTTTTTGATCTCAGGAGACTTTCGGGGATCTGACCGACAGACTAAAGAGAGATGCCGTCCCCTGGTTTCCCGTTTCCCCGTTCGTTGCATCCGACATCTTCCCCCGTTCGCTCCGTCTGCGGTCGGTTTAGCGCTTAACATGGAGGTGCGAAAAATGCTGGCCAGAAACTTCCCCGTTCGTTTCAGGGACCACTACTGCTTTGATCTCTCCCGCTCCTCGTTCCTGAAACCACTTCCGTGTCTTTCTTCTGACCGCCCTGTTCCATCTTGCGAGCGGTTTAGTGTTCGCGCGGAGATGATAAATACCTGCGAGAAACTAGCTATTCTGCTCGGGGATCGTCTCAGTGTCTTTAGATCTCATGCCGCCTACTAAATGAGTCCCGGTGGAATCGGTTCGCTCTGGCGAAACCAAAAAGTTACAAAAAATTTTCAGGGGTTCTAATGTTATGAAAAGCTAAAGTCCCTTTAATCATCCATCAAATCAGGGAAAATTCACTTGTCGAACTAGACGTACGTCACAATCGTCCCCACTTTTAGACAAGAAACCATTTTTCATGTTTTCTTCTTGACAATGGAGGTGACCTGATTGGTGGTTTTAGGATGAGTGGTATCTTCAGTTTGCTCTTCTTCCTCTGTAGACCAGTTTCTACTCAGGAAATCAGCCCCGACATTCTGTCTTCCTGGAATATATTCCACTTTGAATGAATAAACAGATAACAATAAGGCCCATCACATGATCCTAGCGTTGAATTCCTTATTGGCACCAAGAAATGCTAACGGAGCGTGGTCTGTTTGCACCGTGAAAGATGTACCATAGAGAAACTCATGATGGCGTCTGATACCGTCAATCAGAGCGAGGCATTCTCTTTCGACTACGCTGTAGTTCCGTTCAGCTTTATTTAATTTCCGACTGCCATAGGCAACTGGAAATAGCCTGTTCAGGTCACTGTTCTCGGCTTGAAGCAGTGTTGACCCGATGCCCTGACTTGACGCGTCGACCCGTAATACAAAAGGTTTCTTGAAGTCAGGCAACCTCAAAATGGGGTATGCAGACAACTGTCCTTTCAAAGTGCTGTACGCGTGCTCGCACTTTTGATCCCAAATGACGTTATCAAGACAACCTTTCTTTGTGAGGTCAGTCAGAGGTGCCGTCAGTCCGTTGAAGTTCTGGATGTACTTCTGATAGTATGCACATAGTGATATGAAGGAACGTACGTCTTTCTTCGTTCGGGGTCTTTTTGCTGCCAATATTTTCTCCACATTCTTCTGAACAGGCCAACAACAGCAGTGAGAAATAGTATGCCCCAGGAAGTCTAACTGTTCAAACCCGATGAGACATTTGCTAGGTCTGGCTGTGAGACCAGTTTCCTGTAGTCTCCTGAGGAGCATAGCAACCGTAGCAATATGTTCTTCGTAGGTTTCCGAAGCAATTAATATGTCATCCATGAAATTATGGATATGGGGACTTTGCAACGGTTCTAGAAGCTTCCTCATCATCCTGGTGAACACTACTGGTGCGTTATGCAGTCCGAACGGCATCACATTAAATGTGTAATGTCCTTCACTAGTGCTGAAAGCTAACAAGGGTTTAATTTCCTACTTGACTGGTATTTGATAGTAACCTTTACTGAGGTCAATCTTGGAGAAAATCTTTGCCTTGCTAAGCTTGGTGAACAACTCAGAAACAGTTTGGAGAGGTTCGAGCTGGAATTCCGTTACCGCGTTTAGCAGCCGGTAATCTATACATAGCCGAACTTCCTTATTGGGCTTCTGCAACAGCACTACGCTCGAACTGTAAGGAGATGTAGACTCACTGATAATTCCTGCCTGACGCAGCTTGTCGATTTCTCCGCGCAGTGCGTCAGCTTTAGCGTACGGGATGGGGTAAACTCTGGTTCGAACAGGGGTCTCGTTTGTTAATTTCATATCAAATTCAATGAGATTTGTTCGACCAGGTACATCCGTTAAAACTGCACTGTACTGCTTCAGTAGCGCCCTGGTTTCTGTTTGTTGTTCTGGTGAGAGATTGTCGCCGAACTTGACATCTTTAAAGGATTCTGTGGGTTGCAATGGGTACTCCATGCAACCATCATCATCTTCCTCGTCTTCCGTTGCTATGGTGACAGCCAGGAGATGCTCGGAGGATGGCACCGGTCTTTCCAAATATTTCTTAAGCAGATTTATGTGGAAGTACTTCTCCTTTCCTTTTATGGAGATCTTGTAATTGGTACGTGAGATCTTTTTAAGGACGATAAACGGCCCTTGCCATCCGATGCGAAGTTTATTGCTCCCGGTTGGAAGTAGCAACAAAACTTTTTCCCCTGTTTTGAGCTCTCTGTCCTTTGCAGCTTTGTTGTATCTTTTAGTGTGCTGGGTGCGGGCTTTCTTAAGGTTGGTTGTAGCTAGATCCCAACCTAGCTTTAGCCTTTCCTTGAGCTCAGATACATACTTGCTTGCGGAGACGACTGTCTCGTCAGCCTTTTGGTCTGTCAGGGACCGAAGTAAGGCTTCTAGTGGCCCCTTTATAGGTCTGCCAAATAAAAGTGTAGCTGGCGCGAATCCCGTAGACGCATGGGGAACCTCTCGGTAGGCGAATAAGGCAGCCGATATATATAGGTCCCAGTCTTCCGGTTTCTCCTGACCCAGCTTACGTAACATGGTGGTGAGGGTGCCGTTAAAACGTTCAACGAGCCCATTTCCGGCCGGATGGTAGGGACCTGTGTGGATATGTTTGGCCCTCAAGATCTTAAAGATCTCCTCCATTAACAGGCTACGGAATTGGGATCCATTGTCCGTCAAAACTTGTTGAGGGAATCCCAACCGTGTAAAGATTTGCACGAGGGCTTCTGCTACATGCTTGGAATTTATGCATGGTAGCGGTACCGCTTCGGCCCACATTGTGCAAGTGTCGACTAAAGTCAGGATGAACCTGTGCTTTCTTTTGGTCCTTTCCAGGGGTCCATGATGTCGACAGCAACCCGTTCAAATGGAGTACCCACTATTGGCATTTGCCCCATAGGTACTGGAGGTGTCAAGTGCTTGGGTGCTACCCGTTGGCACTGGGCGCAGGATTTCACGTACCTGATAATGTCAGAGTTAATTCCTGGCCACCAATAGTGGTTTTTTATTCGCTGAATAGTGGCGTTTTGTCCCATATGTCCGCTAAAGGGAAGAGAGTGCCCCATTTCTAAGATCTGGCTTCTGTACTTCGTCGGTACTAGGAGCTGGTTATTCCCCGTGTCCGGGTTGTCCGTTCTACGATACAATACGCCATTCTTAGAAAAGATGTCTCCGTTGTGTCTGGGGTCCTTAGCCATGGGCAGTTTTCGAAAGCAGAGCTCCAGAGTAGGGTCCTTTTGTTGCGCCTCCTTTAGTTCATTCGGCAACAAATTTGGCGCAGGCTCCCTCTCCTTCTTGGCTTGCCCTCTTGTGGTTACCGCTGCCACAATCGGCTCCTTTGGTCTCCCAATAAACACATATCTACATCCCAGGATAACTGGGTAGATCGGATCATCCATTATGGCCGCTTTAATAACACCTCTGACAAAATCAGAGTGTATTTCTACCAGTGCGATAGGCAGCGTCCTGGGCGCATCACTCTTAAAAACTCCACTAAGTTTGACGGTTTCCTCTGTCTCCTGACCTGGTTTGACTAGGTGTCTAGCAACAATACAACTAAAACTTAGTCCAGTGTCAAAGAGACAAGTAGTTGAGGTACCATTCAAAATTACAGTTCCTCGAGTTGAGGGTCGGTCCCCCTCAGGTTGAGAATCACTGACATTGACTCTACCTTTCGAGGCTGTATACAAACATCTGACGCGGTTAGGCCCGGTCTGCTTGCCCTGATCAGACGTTCCTGTTGTAGGTGTCTTTCCTTTTCCTTGACCTAGGTGGCCGCGCTGCCACGTAGGCTTGGTGGGTTGATCAGAATTGTTATTTTTGGGATATCGGGTTTTGTAGAATTTTGATTTTTCCTGGGGAGGTATCTGGTTATTACTTTCTCGTTGGTTATAATGCTGAGAGAAATTGGAAGAATAGGATGACTGCTCTAGATTTTGTTTTCGAGATGGCTCATCTGTGGGTTTACGTTTAGTGCTGGGAAGTTCGGCCATTGCATTGGTATAGCGTTCTGCCTTATTGAGGATGTCCTCAAGCCTGACTGCGCCCTGTTCAGCCAAAAATCTACGGGTTTCGTTGGACAAAGTTGACTTTATCTGCTCCACAAGAACAAGTTCAAGGAGTCCCTTATATGTAAGAGGTAGGTCCGATAATTCTATGCACTTTATCAAATAGCCCGTGAGACGTGAAGAGAACTGCGGGAAAGTTTCCGTGCTCTCTTTCCGGCTGTTTCTGAACATTTGCAGAAATTTTCGGGCGGTCATCTCAAACCGTTCTAGCAAGGCCTTCTTTAGCATGTCGTAATCATGTTGGTTCGGTCCCAGCTTTGTGTATACGTCATAAGCATTAGCTTTTAGTGACGTTGAGAGCTTAAGTGCCCAGCGGAAACTCTCTAACCCATACAGATTTGCGAGCCTTTCGAATTTTTCTAGGTAGCAGTCAATTTTTTCATTGGGGCTAGGAAAAGATTCTAAAGCAAAAGACATCGCCGTTAATTGGGCAGACTGAGTGCTGGAGAGATCCATTGACTGGGACTGGGGTGAAGACGGCTCTCCATTATTCGAAGTAGAGGTGCCCCGACTCTCTAAAGCCTTCAGCGCCAGTTCATGCTGTCTTTCCCGTTCCCTTTCTCTCTCTCTGCGGGCTTCCATTTCTGCCTCAATTTTCTTGTTCTCCGCCTCAATTTTCTTCTGCTCCAATAAACGCCCCTCCGCTTCTTTCTTTTCTGCTCTATCTTGAGCATCTTTCCTCTCTGCTCTCTCTTGTGCTTCCTTCCTTTCCGCGTCATACCTTTGAAGTTCCTGGTTGACAAACAAGTTAGCGGCTTCTCCTTCTAAACCTGATTCTTTTGCCTCCAGCCTTAGGATGGATCTTATCTGAATCCTCTCTGACATGATTAAAGAACTGGATGCTTCTACTATTAGAGAATAGCAAGAAAAAACAAGAAGGGAAAAAAAAAACTCAATGCCGCTACGAGAAAAACCAAAGTATAAAAAAATATACTTGTGTTACCTCCTGTGTTAACTTATCGACGCTATTATTGTCACTTAAGACTCCTAACGCAAGCGACTAAGCCAATTAAATTGGTAAGTTACACTAGAAAAAAATCTACTATTACTAACAGTAGAGACAGATTTATATTAAAACAATTTAAAAGGAAAAAAAAAATTTTCCCAAAAATTTTAATTCTCTAACAACAAACTACGTCCCTGAAGTCACTTTTATGAGAAGAGACGTGTTAACAAGACTTAAAAAGTCAGAACAAGGCGTCTTTAGCTAAGCTCAACTCAAACGCTTCAAAAACCTTTAGTGACTGTAAAACCAGTCACGCAATCCCAGCAAATCTTATAAAGAAAAATGTAATGTTTCTCTGCCAGAGAATAATTTAAATAACAAATAATTTTGTTTATCCGTACTTTCTACTGCTGTGAAAAGAAAACAACCTGTAAATATGCTGTGTGGACGACCCAAATACTAAAAGGCGTTGTCTAGGGGTGTAATCTATATTATTTTTATTTATTTCCCTAAATCACAGAGACAGATCATTCACACTCTATCTAGTTAGACCCAGACTTAATCAGACTCAAAATATCTTTATCCCGGCTAGACGATTGCCTCAAATGTAGCTCAAGATGCAGAACCAGCCCACAAATATGTGCGCATCAAATGTATCTCAAAAATTATCCCGGCGAGCCAGCCAAATATTGTCGTAAATTTATTTTGAGAGAATGAGTCTTAGAATAGTGGTCCAGTCAGAGTGGAGAAAGGTGGTGAAAAGCTCAGTGATAGGAAAAGGTTAGCGAGTAAATAGTTGATTCACAGAGTTCTGGGGAGAGTAAAGACAGACTTATTTACGACAAATCGTTCCTCTCAATCTTCTCTTCAATTCTCCTGGTCAAACAATTATTTGCCAGTTTCCAGACACACATCTGCGCTCACACTGATTTGGTGCTTCAAAAAAACACACAGACGCACGTGAATACAAGTTAAATAAACAAATATGGGGAATTTAGGCCTTGGTAGTCCAACACAGAACTAGGTAGGTTTATGTTGTTTATTAGCATTAAAAATCAATAATATCAAGTATCATGTGTTTACAGAACAAAATATATAATTACAGAAAATACAAATACCAATGATGGGGAGGGGGTGAAGAAGATTGGTATCGACTAAGTCCTTCCCACTTATTAGACAAAGATAAACTCAGTCCAAAGATAGATAGTTATTAGGAACATAGGTAAAGTAACCCAACAGTGAATTTAATTACTCCGAAAGAGGGGTTACCATATTAGTTATGGTGGTAGACAAAAAAAACCTGTTATCCCAATTGTGTCTTCCCTTTACTAAGCAAAGAAACAAAAAAAAGGGGGGGGGGATGAAACCGAGTTAACAAATTATCCCTCTTAACGGAACAATGCAGGGTATACAGAAAAATGTATTACCCGGTCGCCAAGTTAACAAATGGTTTATGAAAACTATTAAATCTCCTGTCATTCATGCACGCTGTGAGGATCCACACTCATATACACACACACTTACCGGTTGCAGCATCAGACAATCCATAGAATAATATACACAGTAATTAAACTCTGGACATATAAAACTGTCTAGTCCTTCGTATTTAACTGTTCTTGGGTAGGCTTTCTTTCATGTAATTATGATAGCTAGGCCGCACCGGACCGCCACAAGATTAAATTAAAAAAAAATGTCTCATCAAATTGTCTGGAAGTTTAAGAACCGAGTATGGAAACTCTCTGTATGATTTCTTTATGCTGGGATTGCAAAGGTGACCATTCTATAGAAAAAGATATAAAACCCATGACAATCATAATCATACCTCAAAAATCAAATAATCTTATAAAGCGCGATAAATTTCCCGTTAAGACTATTTTATATACGCTCGCGTATTTAATTATGTATTTAAGAAAACACGTCACGAGTCTAATGGTTAAACTACACATCGATAAATAGGACTTAACTAAATTTATTAATTATAAATTCCTTCGCGACTTTAAAAGTTACTTTAACATTTAAGCATCTATTATTTTTGGAAATGATACAATATATATATCATTAAATTTACCACTGGAACTTTAGGGATGAGTTTAATTAAATAGATTAAATAAACAAAATCCAGTGAAATAAAATGAAAGCACTAGACCACTGATCACTTTAACAAATATATTATACCGTGCACAGAAAAAAGAAACACTCCAATGGTAGCCACCAAATTAGATGGAAATCTAGCAAAATTTCTACGATAGCTAGTGAATCTAAAATCTCTGGCCTGAATGATAGCATGGCTTTCTACGTGATCTGTATATATTTAAAATGGAATTAAAGATGAGGGGGGCATGAGAAACTTGACAGCTTTTTTGATCTCAGGAGACTTTCGGGGATCTGACCGACAGACTAAAGAGAGATGCCGTCCCCTGGTTTCCCGTTTCCCCGTTCGTTGCATCCGACATCTTCCTCCGTTCGCTCCGTCTGCGGTCGGTTTAGCGCTTAACATGGAGGTGCGAAAAATGCTGGCCAGAAACTTCCCCGTTCGTTTCAGGGACCACTACTGCTTTGATCTCTCCCGCTCCTCGTTCCTGAAACCACTTCCGTGTCTTTCTTCTGACCACCCTGTTCCATCTTGCGAGCGGTTTAGTGTTCGCGCGGAGATGATAAATACCTGCGAGAAACTAGCTATTCTGCTCGGGGATCGTCTCAGTGTCTTTAGATCTCATGCCGCCTACTAACTGAGTCCCGGTGGAATCGGTTCGCTCTGGCGAAACCAACAAGTTACAAAAAATTTTCAGGGGTTCTAATGTTATGAAAAGCTAAAGTCCCTTTAATCATCCATCAAATCAGGGAAAATTCACTTGTCGAACTAGACGTACGTCACAACTTCTAGTAAGAAAATATCGTTTTATCTTTTCTCGTTTTACTTGTTAATTATTACTATATCTTAGTGGTTTTCCTGTCTTGTTCCTCACCGGCGTTAACGTGCGCACTAGTGTGTTTTTGTTTTGGCTTCATGATAGAATTGGAGATCCGTATCTGGCCACGGAAAACGTTTTGTTGCGTAAGATATCGGTTACTTTCATCTGCTTACTACTAAACCTGCTCCTTACATTTTCGTTTACTTGTGACTGTTGTCTGCATGTGTGCCAGTATGTTATAGACTTGCGCAGCGTCAATGACTGTATGTACCAGAGACCAAGGCATTATATTCTATGTAGATCAGTAAAAGACTAATTGTGCATGTGTGTAGTTATAGGAAACCCATCCGGTAAACATAAAAATGGGCCAAAGAGAAATTATAGAAGATATAGAAGAATAGAAGACCAAAGAGAAATTATAAAAGTATGACAATACACAGAGAAACTATCATCATCATCAGCTGCCATCTCCACAACGAAGGTTGGCTGTAATGGATCTCCAACGTCTTCTGTCTCTTGTCTTGGTGGTGCACTCTGATAGACTCTTTCCTGTCCATCTCTTGATGTTATCTTCCCACTTATAGCGCTGTCTTCCTCTTGCACGTTTGCCTTCAACTCTCCCTTCTGTTATGGTCTTCTGCAAGGTGTTATGCCTTTTTATGTGGCCAAAATATTTTAGCTGCCGAATTTTGATCTCCTTCATTAGTTCTCTTTTCATACCTAGATTTTCTAGGACCTCCTTATTTGTTTTCTTCTCTTTACATGAGATGCGCCCCATTCTTCTATATATCCACATCTCAAGAGTCTCAATTCTTTCTTCCAATTGCTTATTCATTGTCCATGTTTCTACACCATACAGTAGTGCAGAATATATATAACATTTTATGATTCTCAGTTTTCATTTGTGAGTTAACTGTTTAGATGTCAGTTTATGTTTCATGTTGTTGAATATAGCTTTGGCCATTCCTATTCTCTTCTTGATTTCTGTTTCACATCTGCCATCTTCTGTTATTACAAGTATATGACCAAGATATGAGAAGCACTTGTTTTGTTCAAGGATTTTCCCATTTATGCTTATCTTTAATGTGGGCTTATCGTCTGGTTTGCTAATTATCATAGTTTTTGTTTTCTCAATATTAATATCGAGTCTATATTCATGACTTATACTGTTCACTTGCTTCACTAGTTTCTGTAAACCCCATTCACTTTCAGCTAACAACACGGTATCATCTGCGTATCTGAGGTTGTTTATTGACCTTTCACTGATGTTCAGTCCTGGCAGTTCCTGTATCTGTTTGAAAATTTTTTCGGTGCATAGATTAAATAGGCAGGGGGACAGCACACAACCTTGTCTGTGTCACGGGATTGCCTCCCCTAGCTTTGCAGTAGTGGTCCACAAATGGTCACAACGCAAGCGTATCTAAAAGTAGGTCGTCCAAGGTATCTATCTTCGCGCAAGATTACTCTTGGCAAAGATGTAGATAGAAGATGAATGGCACTTCTACCGTATGGGAGCCTTCACAAGATATTCCCAGAAGTCAAGAACAAACGCTGCTTAAGGGCTGAGCAATTTTGTTAACTTATTATCTGGTCCGTTGCCTTTTGTGAAGGGTTTATGCAATGGTTCTGGCCTGTTCAAGTCTCCAGTAGGAGTAATCCAACGAATGCCCTCTTATAAGTAATGGCTATATATATATATATATATATATATATATATATATATATATATATATATATATATATAAATATATATATATATATATATATATATATATATATATATATATATATATATATATATATGATTATTAAATATTTTCGCTCATACGTTTGCTTTCATACTTCTAATGACTAAATAAACAATTATTTGTTTAGTTTAAAATAACATACAACAAATTTAATAGTCAATTAGTTCAACACGTTAAAATAAATATGGAAAGATGGGGTGAAATTGTAATTGATTTTTTTCATCATTGAGGTTTTGGTAGGGTGCCTGTTTACACAAAAGACTTAACTCCAGATGGGTCCTGTCTCGGTGGTGTAGTTAGTTCTTCGGTGCTCAGGGCCCTTCTCCGCGCAACGGGTGTGATGAAGAGGATTCCCTGCTTTTAGCTTAGAACTCTTCGTTTTTCAGCTTCGTCTGCTAGCTTTTAACCACGAACTGTGACAAATAGAAAAACAAAGCCTTCTGCTAAGTACATTTGTCCGCCGCAAACTAACAGGCCCATTGTCATGCGCTTCACCCACCAATATTAGCCTCTCAGAAGAATTAAATTCCCGAGCACACAATGTAACTCAGGGAATATGATGAAAATTCACCAATATCCTTCTGGGTGTCAACTAGGAAATTGCGTCTGGAGTGCGTGAATAATGATCTGCCTGAATTATAATTAAAAAAGGTACATACATCTCACAAGATAGTACGTTACACCTTAGGCACATGTGATGTAATTATCACTCATTACTTGTCGCTACTCCCGTTGGAGTCTGGGGCTGCTCTGCTGTCGGGTTTCCCGCACGACTAGTCAGAAACAATCACCAGCTCTTGCAGTAGTGGTTCATGCATATACTATTTTCGTATGGTGAGGTTGCCAGCCTCATATATAACCACTTAGCAAGAAACCTGTAGAATTTACATTAGTAAATAAATTGTTTACACTTACCCCAAAATTGGGAATCTACAACTCTCCTTGCACAGCTTTAGGATGGACACAGCTCTGTATTAGAAGCTTCAAATCACGTAGGTCTGGAAATTAGAGTTAATTCCTCTGACGGCTGGTGTTCTGTGAATTCCTGGCCTGGGAAAACTGTTGTATAATTCCTCTATGACTTGGTCTGGGAAATTAGAGTTAATTCCTCTGACGGCTGGTGTTCTGCAAATTCCTGGCCTGGGAAAACTGTTGTATAATTCCTCTATGACTTGTGATAAAATTCCCAAGTTTCCAGTCTTGTATTAAAAGTGCGGGTTTACTTGTGAATTCCAAAGTTGCCCAATACTCGATCTGGTACTTATAGTTGTGGAATTATAAGCCCTATCCTCTTTCCTCTGCCTTATAGGAGGTGCTTAGTTGACGTTGCGATGCAATCTGTCTGTGTGCTGTGACTCTGAGTTTGTTAGATTATTTCTCTCATTTTCCAAGTTCAAATCCAGCTGGGTTTCCGCTGAATGTTCCAATCAAATTCATTATTGATTCTGGCGAACCAATCGCTCTCTAGCACTTAGAGGGGTCGGTTTGTTTATCATTACTCATCCCACGCGTATTTGAAAAATATTAAATTTAATATACACGCGTGGCCTCTTACAACAGTGATGTCATATCGTTACATAAGACTTCCGGCCGCACCTCTGTCCATCACAATATTGTGACCATGTGTTTCTGGCGTAATGACTCAGGGATGGTCGCTAGTCATCTGTGTTTCGCCAGACAAACAAATCTGGTTCTATTCAGCACTCCTGCCCAACACAAGCTTGGATAAACAAGCACCGTCGCTTGAAAAGATGGCCAGACAGATTATGCGATAAAATATTGTCGCTGAACGGTCTAATAACCTGGCGTAACTTAACACGTCTTCCTGAAGCGCGAATGCAACACAATAAGATAAGAATTACTCCCGTGGCAAATACTGCAATAGGGGAGCGGTGTGTTAGAGACTTTCCGCATGCTATATCCAGCATAAAGAGTAAAATGTATGAAAGGGCAAAATGAAATGCCAAATAACAAGTGAATAATGAAGAAATATGAAGAAAAGAAGTTTACTGCCGGAGGGCTGAAGGTGTGAGAGATCACACAAAAGGACAGGGGCAAACATTTTGTCACAGCCTAATACCTCTTTTTATGTCTATGTATGGTGAATAATTCCTTCCAGATTTTACTGTGGCAGTTTGCTCCCAATAAAGATTACTGAGTATTCTTATGTATTTTCCATTAATACCTATGTCTCCGAGGCATTCAATTATTTTCTCGTGATGGACTCTGTCAAAAGCCTTCTTATAGTCAATGAAGCACATGTACATACTTTTTTGGACCTCTGTATATTTTTCTACTAGTATTCTTACGCAAAATATTGCCTTTTGTTCCGCTGTTCCGTCTAAAACCAAACTGCTCTTCTTGGATTTCGCTGTCTACCTTACTGTTTATTCTTTCCTGTATGATTTTGAGCAGTATTTTAATTGCATGACTCATCAGGCTGATTGTTCTGAAGTCTGAACATTCTGTTGCATTAAGTTTTTTTGGGCAATGTTATAAAGACTGATTCTTCTTCTTCTTCTTCTTCTGCGTTCGGTTTGTAGTCATGCTAAATCTGCAGGCCTGTCGCCAGGACGAAGTCCACAGTCTTTTCCAGGTTGGCGTGGCAGCCCCATAGCTTCTGCTGGAGCTCATCCCCGTGTCATGTGGTATATATCCTGTATTGTATATATCGTTGCATAGATAAGTGATTGTATCTATACCAAAGCTCTCCAGGGCTTCTATCATTTCAATTTTTATGTTATCCGTGCCTGCTGATTTTCCTTTTTGTATCATATGTATTGCATTCTCTACTTCTGATCTGAGAATGTTTGGGCCTTCATTTGAATCTGGTGATGGCTTTTTACCTCTTGTTCTCGAATAGTTCTTTTACGTACTCTGCCCATCTGTCTGATATGCCTTTCTCATAAGAAAGATTACACCATTTTTATTCTTGATACAGCCTCCTCCTTGGGTGAACATCGACCTATTTGATAATTTCTTTATTCCTTCATGCATTTCTCTTGTCACATGCTTTGCTTCCATGTCTTCTGCATTTTGTTTCTATCCACCGTTCTTTTGCTTGTCTACACATAGTACATATGTCGTTGTCTATTGTTTTATATTCTGGAGTGTTTTTCCTCTTTTTTTCTACCATTTTATTCAAGATGTCATCTGTCATCCAAGTTTGATTTTTCTTAGGCTCTTGTTTTAGGTAAATTTGCATTTGCTGATTGCATGCTTGTTTTTAAACATTGCCATTTTGTGGTTACTTTTTCTTCTGGGTTTTCTCATCTGTACCGTTCCATGCTTTCTGTCAGTAACTGTTCATACTTATTTTATGACATCGACAATATATTTTTGTTTTATATCTGGTTGTTTCAGTTCTGATATTTCTATCTGGGGTTCCTCCTTTCTTCTGTTTCCTGCTCTTTTTAGCTTTATATTTACTTTGATGACGACCGGATTGTGATTTGAATTTATGTCAGTGCCAGGGTGTGTCTTTGCACTTGTGACACTGTTCCTAAATCTGTGTTTTATCATGATATAGTCAATTTGATTTCTTGTTACATCGCCTGGGCTTTTCTATGTGTATAGTTTCCTTGGGTGGTGTTCAAAAAAGGAATTACATGTAACCAGCTGGTTTTCTTCACAGAACTGGATAATCTGTCTCCTCTGTCATTTATTTTCCCTAGTCCATACTGTCCTACTATTTTCATGTATTTTCCTTTTCCTATTTTTGCATTCATATCACCCATTACTATCAACACATCTGTAGATTTTACTGGTTTAAGTGTGTGTTGTAGCTCTTCATAGTATTCCTCTATTTCTTCTTCACTGTGTTCTTTAGTTGGCGCGTATGTTTGTAAGATTGATATGTCAAATGGCTTTGCTCTCATTTTCAGTAACATCATTCTGTCATTGTGTGTCCAGTATCCACATACATATTTTTCTAATTCCTTCTTTATTAACATTCCTACTCCTCTTTCGTGTTTTTCTCCTCCTGAGTGTATAAGCGTGTATTGGTCTCTTTTTATGTAGCCTGTATCTAATAATCTTGCCTCTGCAACTCCCAGTATATCAAGTTTCATATTTGTTGCCTCTAATATTAGATTGTCAAGCTTTCCTCCTCCGTTTAGAGTTCTAACGTTCCATGTTCCTATTTTTAGGCTCCTCCTACTAGTTTTTATGTGGTCTTTCTCAGAATGCTCCCTTTCAAAAGAATTTGAGGAACACTCGTCATTATGTACTTCCTTACTTATTAGAGGAGTTGCCTCTTCCCTGTTTTTATGTACAGTAGATTTCTCCCCAGGGGACAGAGAGTTCTCTACATATCGGTTCTTATCTTTTTGTGACGAGATTGTGCTTTCTCCTACAGTGTGACTAGAGTGAAGGTGCCCACTGTGTGTCTAGATAGTGACTGTATTATAGAGATGATACTGAAAGATAGTTCCAGAGAAAGAATACTGGACTATACAGAATACCCCAGTCCCAGAAATGAGCACTGGAGTATGGATGGCACAGGTTATAGTCAGACAGTAAAGAGCTCTTGTCCAGATGGTAATAAGTAGATCAAGAGTCTAGCTTGTCCTCTCGTTACGACTACCCTATGCTTGAAAACAATGTAATTCAAATAAAAAAATTCAACTGTAACCATATGGAGTTAACAAAGTCCAAAGTTACAATTAAAAATCATTTTATTTATATTTGTCGTAGATTTTTGATAGGGGAATTAAGACTTGGGTTGGTCCCTTCTGAATAGATTAGAATGAGTGATAGTCACAGTGAGAGATAGAAAAAAAAATAGATTTCCACGAGTGAGGTGGTAGAATGTGCTAGAGGCTGTCTCTGAGATCGAGAATTCTTCTCTCTCTCCGCCTATCTTCTACGACAGCTTTAGAGGAGTCAGACAGTCTAAACACACACACACACATATATATATATATATATATATATATATATATATATATATATATATATATATATATATATATATATATATATTAATATATCTCTATCCACTCACGTGCACGCACATACAAGTGACGACATTTAGACACACAGACGTGGGAAAACTATAAAAATGAATATATGTATAATCTAGAACGAGCTGACCAACACGCTGATTAAGTTTAAAGGCAGTTTAATTATCAATATAAACTTCCACCACAACACATAAAATTACGTCAAAAGCATATACAAATAGTCATTTAAAAAAATCAAGGAATTGCTACAAGAAATGATAGACCCACAGTTATGATCTTCTCTCGATGTTTAGCCCATCGTCCCGTTAGGAGAAAGATGATAGCCCAAAGAGTCACAGATACATATGATTTGGGTCTAATATTTTCCCCTTTTGAAGGTGTGAACTGACTTAGATAGCAGTATCTATTTTAAGGGAAATATCTATTTTGCAACAACAAAAAACTTGCATAGAGAAATTACACAGTGGGTGACATTTGGTATACCATAAAAAGATCACTCGTTCCTGCTTTCTCTCGGTTCATTCATCAGGGCCCTGTCGTGCATTTCTCACTTTCTTACCCTATAACTTGCTGTTGTTCATCGTCTGGCGCACGTTATGACACAATCTGTTTTATCGTTTGGTGAAGCAAATACCCAGCTCTGCAGCTCTTGGTTTCATCCAATTGTCCTGGGAGGGTTCTCTTCAGTCGATAATTTTGTTCAGATTTTAAGTTTAGGGTCACTTTAGCAGTCAGGTAAGAATTAGTGTAAGCGGGTTCACTGTGTCAGAATCACGAGGTTTCCACTACTTAGGGAAAAATTTCAGGTTTGTAACTTTCGATCAAAGGGTACCTTCTTGGTCACACCACAAGTTGACAAAATTTGCGGAACGTTACTGTGTGTAATAGTTTATTTGCCACAAGGGCTGAACTGTACTTAAGTTTTTCTCAGGAAGAATCAAAATCAGTCGCAAGAGGACCGTTATCTCATTTAACCGTTAAATGTACTCGTAAAGATTTTGCACCAAGTCACTCTAAGGTAAATGTTTTTTAGTTCTTCACAGATATTCCTCATCAGTACTTAATGCTGGCAAAGTTTGGGTTAACACCAGTATTCACTGTATAAAGAAAAAACACATATGAAATATTTTACATATAATGTACTCAATATAACTTACATTTTAAACTGCAAGCGTAGCGCTTGACTTATCGTTTAAATTCCCGTGAAGTAGTTATATTAAAAAAATCAATCATCATGAATTAGGAATACATACGTATCCCGTCAATACTCATTGATGTAGAAATGAAGTTATAAGTTTAGTTTTAAAATATATTCTCGTCTGATTATTTAGCAGTTAAGTTAATTTCATTAATAGCCGACTGAGTTTAAGCTAGAAATTATAATTTTCTGTTTTCCACTGTAACTCGTCACTATAAAATAATACAGACTATATAAATTAAGCACTCTGCACAAAATCTAACTAGTGAAATGAGCGATTTAACACTTTAAACACTTCCCAAAATACTAGATATATATATGATATTTACCTCCACACAGAACTACAGACTAAATCATGAACTAGAATACTGCAATCAAATGGTAGTCTAGAACTCGGCAAAATGTGGCCAAGAGACTCAGACTTCGCCAAAACACAGATATTAGATCCAGCACAGCGATCTGTCTACTGCAAAAATTTAGGAGTAAGAATGAAAATCTAGTTTCAAACTCTGGTTAATATCTTAAACCAGACAAAGGATACACTATTCCGAAAACACGAAACAGCGCCGAACTCTCCCCTTCTCGTTAACACTTACGTTAACTTAGGCGCTAGCAATAACATGCCAAACCGTGCGTCTTCGCACCTTACGCCAAAACTGGCCGTGGAGCGTGAGTGTCATAGGAGAAATCTCAGACGACCCGTCTCCAGTGCAGAAACTCAGCCTGAGAACCACTGTGACAGGTGAAAATGCTAGACAAATGTCTCATTCTGCACCGTGAAGATGTCGGGTTTGACACCTCACCTGAGCACTCAGCCGATGCAACTCGTTGTGACAGGTAAAATGTCAGACGATATGTCGCCTATACGTCTGGCGAAAGCGAATATTCACAGTTCTGCGTCTAATGTAGTGACTGACACATTATGTCATAACATGCGTACTCAGTATGAGAAAGAAAACGGTAAAGTTGAGAATGGGAAAGAAAATATTTTTCGCAAACGAATGGATGCGAAAAATACAGGAAAAGGGTAAAGAGTGATAATAAAATAGAGGACACGGGTGAAGAAAAGAAGAGGATATAGACACTTTATGATCATAAAGCTCTCTGTGACAATATTTGATCTCTTTTCTTCTTTCTTAGAATGTGAAATTATGAAAATATATATACACAATATGCACAATGTTGATTACACTTAATAAAATGTCACTGTTTTCTGACTTTGGTGTCAAAATAGTCTCTTCACCTGACTCTTCTCCATAAATTGTTCGAAATGTTCATGAGTTTATTCACTTAACTTGTAATGTTCCTGGACAGATAGACAGCAATGTCCCAGACCAGCTATGGTAATGGTTGATGATGCAGCACACACTAATATATGCTACTCGTCAAAAGTCGAGGGCCACTTAGAAAAACCTTGGTTGAAACCATAAAACAAATCTGATATAAACGTAATTGGTATCAGTCAAAACGGCATTTATTGAATACCAAATTGACATGTCACGTAAAGAAATGGAAACACACATTCAAACGCAATGAAGCTGTGAAGTGTGTCACCCACCTTTTCAAAAGTCACACAATAGATATTGGACAAATAGACATTTCAAAATCGGGTATGACCACCGTTAGCAGCAAGGCATTCAAGACAGCGTAGACGCATCGAGTCCACAAGGGTCCGAAGAGTATCATGAGGAACAGCTTGCCATTCCTGAAGCAGAAATGCAGTCAGCTGTGCAACATCCATTGGCAGGGGGTGATTTGTTGACAATCTTCGACCAAGGACATCCCAGAGGTGCTCAATCGGAGAAAGGTCAGGTGAATGAGCTGGCCACGCCATCCTGATGATCCCATGTTGCTGAATAAACTCATTCACCACACGAGCTCGATGGGTACGAGCGTTATCATCTTGGAGGATGGCATTACCACCTATGGCCTCCAGAGCAGGCTGAACAATTGGTCTCAAGATTTCGTTCTGGTATCTTGGGCCGGTCAAGTTGCCTTGGATGATGTAGAGTGGGGTCCTGCCGTGTCTGTAGAAGCTTCCCCAGACCATGACAGAACCCCTACTATAACGACCCACCTCTCGAATTGTGTCATCAGTAAATCGCTCTCCTGATCGTCTCCAAACTCGAATTTTGCCATCATTGAATGACACAGTGAAGCGAGATTCATCAGTGAAGAGAACATGACTCCATTGTTGCCTTGTCCATCGGATGTGCTCGCGACACCAAGCAACACGGGCTCTGCGATGTGCAGGAGTAAGAGGGATTCTGACGTCGAGCAGCTAGTCCAAATTCATGTAAACGTTTGCGAAAGGTGCTTTGACTGACATTAACGTTTACAGTTTGTCTCAGCTAACATCTTAGAGTGGAACAAGTCACTGTTCGATGGCGCAGGGCTGACAACAAGAGGTACCGGTCATCACGTCTGTTGGTGCATCTAGGGCGACCAGGCCGGTGGCGATCCTCCACACTTCCTGTGGCCTGAAATATCTCCAAAATTCTTTGGATAGTAGAGTGTGACACTGCGAGCCGTCTAGCAACCTCAGGGACAGATAAACCACTTTCAACCCACGCTATAGCCCTCATTCTTTGTAAGGTGTCAAGACTTCTTCTCGGTGACATGGTTTTTGCAAGTGATGAAACTACTATAAGTCTGCTGATTGTAAAACAAATTAAGAGTGAACTCTGTTCACGAAAAGTCGCCATTGCACGTGGAATGTCAATCAGCATGATTACTTCACCTGTTTGGTTGTACGGAAGTTTGAAAAAAACAGATTAAAAATGTGAATTTATGGTCAGCAAACCAAATTGCACGTGATCACCATGGTTGTCGGTGAGTTGTTTTTATGCTTAACGTGCATAGAGGACTGTCAGAGGAAGATATTGTACCCATTTGTACTAAAAACTTCCTTCATTTAATCATTCAATGCGCTTATATAAAAGTGTATTGAAAATAATAGGTTGGCCCTTGACTTTTGACGAGTAGTATATACAGTCTCTACTGATCTTCCAATACAATATGGATATCAGCACATCTGAGTGAACCAACTGTAGTACTCTGTGTCGCAGTGCAGGATAACACTGGTGGTTTACACTTCTGACTTTCCGAGTCTATATATATATTTGACCGAAACCTGAAACAACGCTAAGCCTGTGGCTAGCCTCTTCCTAAGAGTTCCACTAGACTAGTGCATGTTTGTTCAGTGTCATCTGATAATGCATGTGTATGAGATGATCACATGTTCTTGTTACCTTGTCAGTATAACAGATGTCTACTTTGCAAATACAATCCGAAGTTACATAGTTATAATGTACATTTATATTACACCAACTACTTTACAACATGATGTGATTTCATAGTCCCTTTTACACCTGCTGTCTTTCCAGTCAGCTCTGAAAAGTGCAGTGTTGGTCCAACCAATATAGAATGATCCTTACATATTGTTGATGGGACTTATGATAAACATTGAGGGTATCCGGGTTGGTTTTCCAACTTCCACCCATCTTCTTCTTATAAATATTCATCCATGGTATGATTGATCATGTAGTTACACACTTAATTATTTTGTAAAACCTGAAACAAATTATTGAATTGTTTTGCAAATATACGTACAGTAATTCTACTCACCCACTGGTCTTCAGAAATACACTAACTGGACTTGATTTGATAAAGGCAGGCTGTCACAGAATACACAATAGGTAAACGAAAACGTGACTAGCTGTTTCCCTCCGTCCTCTGTGTACAACTGATTTTGTGTGTGTGTCCAAATTCAAACTTGTTGTTTAACCCTCTATTGGGCCATTTATGAAATAGTTGGAAAAAAAATTCTTGGAGTGGTTTTTGTGGCTGTCCCATGTCTGAAAAGTGGTGTGAAGGTTAATTTTGGGCAAAAAAATGTTTAGTTAGTGTTTTATGGGTATGTTGCCAATTGGCAACAAATCACCATTAAGGTTGGGAACATTTATTGTTGCCATTTGGCAACATATATCTTTTAACTATGTTTTTATGTCTAACAACATCTATTTCACCTTTTTTTTACTCCCTACCTACATTTAATATTTAAACAGTAAATAGCAGACAACAAAATTTGTGAAACTTCATGAAGTTAAGTGTAATTTATACAGAAAATGCCACACATACAATGAAACATATAGTTACTGAAAAAAAAAAAAAAAATCTTCTGTCTCGTGACTCAATCACAGCTCCACACTCATGTTTCATGAAATACTTTGAAACAGTTTGAATGTTTATTGAGGCACAAGTGTAGGTTACACTTCTCACAGACAGTTCTGGAGTACCCCTTGCATCCAGGAAGTTTGCATCTCCCTTTGTTGGTGACGGAATTGGGGCTGTGGCCAACATTGTCAGTTCTGACATGAAAAGGAGGTACATTTGCTGTTTGCCCTCTCTTCTTTTTAGCCACCAGCTGTGTCTCAGTGCTTCCTGATGGCCTTCCCCTTTTATTATTTTCACTTTTTCCTGCTTTTAGGAGACACAAAGCAATCTGCAACTTGAAATCAACTAATGGTAGTCTGTCCTTTTTTTCCATACCATCCTTACACACATCTGAACAATAAGTTAGCCAAGCTTGCACCACAGAAACATCCAGGAAATGAAACAATATTCTGTGGTACCATTTCTTGGATCTAATAGGTATACGATAGAGTGCCAGCAAGGAGTCCAGCAAATCTACCCCTCCCATGAACATGTTATATTCTTTCACAGCTGCAGGGCAAGAAATGTGTATTTCCTTCTTGGCTTTTCTGTCCCATCTTCTGACTACACATTCTGGTTCAACTGCTGCATAGGTGCTTAGCAGTGTGACTGCTTTATTGTCATACCATTTGATAGCTTTCAATGTGGCTCCGTTTGTTGCTGCAGTACAAACAACAGATGACCCTCTTCCTTTCGTTTTCAGTTCCTTATCGGAACACAGATTACACCCTTTCAGCCGGTTTGGGCGGACAGTGCCAAGACATGCAATGCCTTGTTTCCAGAGGCATGCCTGCAATGCTGGCGAATTAAACCAGTTGTCAAAATATACTTTATGCCACACATTTTTAGGGATACGTTGAAGAAGTCTCAGCACGATATTAGCTGATGCTCCTAAATCAGGTTGGCCAGGACACACGTCAATTTTTCCAGTGTAAATTTCAAAATCATGAGTCAAACCAGAAATGCTTGAACAAACGAAGACTTTATAGCCCCACTTTTTGGGTTTCTTTGGGTTGTACTGACGCAGAGATGATTGACCTTTGAATGGGATAACTTGCTCATCAATGCTCAGCCTTTCTGCTGGTTTGATTGAATTGAATTTCACTTTCAGAGCGTCAACTAAAGGTCTTAATTTGAACAATTTGTCGCCTTCATTGTCTTGCTGCTTGTTGTTGTCATTGCAGTGAATGTTACTTTTGATTTCTTTAAACCTCTTGTTCGTCATAGTATCAGCAACAAGTCCATAGCGCGTTGTAGAGTCCCAGTACAATTTACAACTGGGCATTCTAACAATACTCATCATAAACGCAATTCCAAAAAACTGTTCCAGTTCTGGCTGGCTCAATCTGAGAGGCTTCATGATGTTTTTCTGGATGCTGTACTTGTTTGATTCAGTGACCATATGTGCCATTGTATCATCATCAATGAATCTGCGGAAGTATTCTATTAGTTCTGAGGTAACTGATACGTGTGCCGAATCACCAGAGAAGGGCGGAGCTTCAGAAGATACATCTGAGGCTTCACGGTGTCTCCATAGCATCCGACGACGATCAAAGGTTACATCTGTGTCCTCCAGCTCTGATGCAGATGATTCTGAAAAAAAGAAAACAAAGATATTAATTATCTGGCAACATAAACAATCATTTATTGGTATACTGGTGTACATGTTATTATTCTGATAATAGTAATAATGATAAAAATTATTCTAATCCACATTATGGTATAAAGCGTTCCACAAGTAAGTCTCCGTCAGCCGATATTTAGTACCTGATGGACTAGGCTGAAACTGTACATAGGTTGTACACTGATGGACAAGGCTACAACTGCAGTCTGAAATAAAGTGGCCACATTAAAAAAAAAAAACATCAATTAAATTCAACAAACCTGAATCGGTTGTGTCCGAGGAAGGGCCGGGTTGCCACGTGTTATCCAGGATGTCTTCAGCCTCACTGTCTGACAGCTCACTATCGCTAGAAGCCTCAGGTATTGGTCTGTAGATTGTAGTCTTTTGGCTGTAAAACTTTTGAGGATCCATTGTGTTTAACTGTAAAAAAAAATTAAAAAAAAATGACAACATATACATTTTGTAATTCAAAAGTTTTTCATCACAAAATTGTTTAATCTCATCTGATGATACATTATGTTTTGTGATTACTGGCAATTTTAGTGGTTATCATGTGTAGTTTAGTTCTAAAAGTCAAGTCTAGATGAAGTAAATATGTTTTATTCATTTACAATATTATTAGTAATTTATACTGGTAATTCTACTATTTACATTGACCTTTTTCATCATCATCATAACCCTCCACTCCCAAAGGAGCATATGCCTTCAACAAACACATGCCAAGTCCTCCTGTCACGTGCCATCATCTCAAGTTCTTTCCATGTTCTCCTCATCATTTTCACCTCTGTTTCCAACTCTCTTCTCCACGTACTTCTTGGTCTTCCTCTGCCTCTCTTGCCCTGGGGGTTCCAGAACAAGGACTGCCTTGTAATGCTATCAACAGGTTTCCTCAGTGTGTGTCCTATCCATCGCCATCGTCTTCTTCTCATCTCTTGTTCCACTGGCACTTGTCCAGTTCTTGTCATCAGTTCCACATTGGTAACCTTGTCATACCATTTTAATCCCTCTATTCTACGCAAGCACCCATTTATGAAAGTCTGTAGCTTTTTGGTTGTTGTCTTTGTTGTTCTCCATGTCTCCGAGCCATACAATAGGACTGACTTCACATTTGAGTTGAAGATTCTTATTTTCGTGTTGGATCCTATTTCTCTTGATCTCCATATATTTCCCAATGCAATGAAAGCTCCTCTTGCCTTTTGTATTCTTATTTTGATATCGCTGTCTGTCCCTCCAACTTTGTCTATATTACTGCCAAGATATGTGTATGATTCTACATCTTGTATTGGTGTTTCTTCAAGTTCAACCCTGTTTTCATTACCTGCATTTATTCGCATTATTTTTGTCTTTTCCCTGTGTATTTTCAGACCCAATTGCTGTGACCTCTCATCGAGTGTTTTCAATTTGTCCTGCATCTGATTACGGTTATGGGACAGGAGAGTCCATATTTGTTGAAGTTTTTTGTGGTTTAAATTTTTTTTTACAGGATGGGGTAACCGGCCCCATGCCCAACCCTCCTTAGTCGCCTTCTACGACATGCTTGGCAGGGGACAGTGTTACTATTCTTTGCTCCCCTTTCGGGCCCCGGTAACACACGGGTGATTGACCTTTTTAGGATACATAAAATTGCAAATAACAACTTTTTTTTTTAAATGATGAAGTTTAATCAATTATAATGAGAATAAAATACTAATGTTGTTGATTACAGAGAAATACAACATTAAATATCATTTATTAGGTAAAAAGCAACTGTTGCCAATTGGCAACATGAAGTGGTTTTTATTCCTTAATCGACTTTTGTTGCCAAATGGCAACATACCTAAAATGTAAAATAAGAGTAACTTATTTTATTTATTTATAACTATTAAAGCATTTGTTACAAAGATAAGTGGTTTAAGTTACTCAACATATTTTTTATACACCGTTTTCATAAGGAATTTTAAAAAATAATGTGAAGTAAACTCACCTCTCAATTCGATCTTGCAAACCAGCTACCATGCCTTGACAAAAGAGTGCGTGAAAAAAAAGTATTTCTCCGACAAATGAGTTACCCGGTAATTTAAAATTGGGAATGTTTCTAGAACACAATAAAACAAAAAAATTATTAATTTGAACGCCGGATAGTGAAATACATGACTTTAAACGGTATGTTGCCAAATGGCAACAAGGCCCAATAGAGGGTTAAATAAGGCTGACGCGAGCGACTGATGGGCTCTGACGTCATCCTAATTCGATCTGAAGGTTTTTCTGGCTTGTCGAGTACATTTTAGCCAACTGTGTTTTTCCTCTGCACATTACTTCGTCATACTCGTTTTCTACATCAGCTGTCGCTTACGTTGATATCTCGTTTTATTCAGCTGTAGTGTAGCTTCCTTTACATATCAAACTTTCATAGATTGGTTCTTCTTTCGTTTTAATACGGTTTTTGAAAGTGAACTTTTTATCATTCTACTAACCACTCGACACAGTTACTTGCCAATAACACAGTTACTACAGCATGCATTTTCTTTCTCATTATATCCACATATGCGTATCTTTTTCCTTGAGAAAATGGTAAAGTAGAATCGCTTTCTATCCCTTTTCTTACATTTTAATAAAAACTACACATTCCTTGCATACTTTGTCCATTGCCATTTTGTCAATTTAATTATGCAAATGAGCTGAGGCCTTCTTGCGTGACTGGTGCGCTTTTGATTGGCAGCTATTTTTGCTTTTCCAAGAATCAATCCCCAAGATATTTGTTTACACTCTGCCACACTTGTTGTTACGATTCCATTACATTCTTTAGGACGTACGTGGTAAGACCCCAATGTCTTTCACGGTGGCTAACCGTTGTCTTTTTCTATGCCCGACACGCCTCTAGTGCGCCACACACTTTGCTGTTTCGCTGTGTGAGCCGTTGATCTTTTTAGATTCCTCCGCCTCATTCACCGTCTCAGTCTTTGTGTACTAGGGATGGGCATTCCCTTGAGTAAGATTACTCCTACTTCACTCATGTAGTTTAGCCAGTCAGCCAAGACTGTTGCCCAGGATGTAGCCACCGCCTTGCACAAGCGGTATTCGTGGAGCCAGACATGAGCTAGATAAAGAGAGGGAAACCGAACAGGATCCTGACTATCCATTAAGGATATAGTTGTCTCTCACCGTGAGGTACTATCCCTCTCTCTTTATCCTACATGCCAGAGAAACTATAGAAGAAACCAAAGCAACAGAGCCTCGTGGGCAGAGTTGTAAAAAAGGATGGACCAAAAACAGATGTCGGCAGGAAAAAAACAATCTCTTCTCTAAGTTGTACGGGATATGATAACGATAGATAATGTAAATAATGATGATGGTGATGCACGTCATAAACAGCAGACATCACTTAAGCCATACTTGCTTCCTGTGTTCCGTAACCTACTTGGTCGTCGTTGGGACAGCACTTTCTGTTGAATGCTAGGCTATCTATTCCATTCTTGTTGTCTTGCGCTAATATTTGTGTCCCTGCGAAGGTCTCTCCTGTGTCCAGGTCTGAATGTTGTCTGTCCAGAGTATCTTTCCTACATTTCATAATGACTGAATGAGCGGCAGTTAACATCTAAGTCTAAATTCTGTTAATTCTAACGTCACAGACCCCGTGCGTTTCACACGCAAATTCAATACAATACCTGCAAACGTTTTTCCTCGAGACTGTCAAATTAATGCTACAGCGAATACAACTTACTGAGAAAGCTTGTAGCAACCCATCAAGCTAAGCGACCCGTGTTGGTCACGTGGGTCTTTGAAGTGACAAAGAAAGAATAGGACTTTTAAACCGTCAGGCATGTCATTTTAAGGGGTCGGAGTGGCCAAGAGATATGGCGTTCGCCTCGAATTCTAAAGGTACCGGTTCGATTCCCAGTAGAGGAAATATAATTTATGGAATTTTTTTCTTCTTCAGAACCAGTGGTCCTAGTGATGTCATACTCCCCCCTGATCTCCTGGGTAGTGAGATCGGATGCCTAGCCTTCTCGGATAAGGCCGAAAAAGTAGGAGGTCTCGTGTGCAAGTTGCGCACGTTAAAAATCCCTCAGCAGTCGGAAATCGTAAAGAGTAGGCCATAAGGCCGCTGCCCTGGCAAAATTTAAAAATGAGAAATCTATCCACCACAAAAATATTTATAGAATGTGTGATTCCTATAGACTCACATTGGGATTCTCACCGGTGCTATGGAGTTCGTGCACTGTGATGAGATCCTCCTTGTGTGATCTAAGGGAGGAGATCGGAGCACTGATGGTGTTGTCTGTGTGCAATGAAGATAGTTCTAACAACCAAATTAAACGAGGCATGGGAGCCGCGCTAGTGTAGTGGTTACAACACCGCTCTGGCGACCGGGTGATTCAGGATCAAACCCGGGAGACGGCATTTAAGGATTTTTCGTCGACCGGGATTTGTACTGGATTAACTCGAGACCTGGCAAGCACATTTGAAGGAGTGTCGTCGACCAGGGATTGGCGGCTCCTGAGCCGACCCAGCTGTAATGGGTACCTCCGAAATCGGAGAGTATTTGCCTGAATGGCGAGGGACACCTGTCTCTGTACAAGTAAAAAGGGATACTCACGTAAAATCAATGTCAGGTTAGATTAACCTGAGATTTCGCCTCGAGCATTAGCGGGCGTACGAAAAAACCAAAAAAAAAAAAAAAAAACGAAGCATGTCATTCAGTGCGACTAATATGAGGTTGTACATGTGGCAGACAACCTCATCACGTGAAACAAATGGCCACAAAAACCACTGCTGCTAGAGCAGTGATTGTTTGCTACAGGCTTCTTGTAAGGGGACAAGCTGCAGGGAAGGCTACATACTTCGTAAGATGCTGACAGGAGAGTGATGACGTGGTGTGTGATCAATCGAAGTCTCTAGGTTAGTTTCAGTGTATGGGCGTGGCCGACTCACGTGCGTTCCTCTTCATCTCGTCTCTCTGTGTCACTTAATTCATCTCTCTCAAGGTGTCTTTCATTTGTCAGCTGAGTTACAATGTATGTTCTCTATGTGATCCAATGTTCACTCTCTTCGGCTAACACAGGAACTACAACTAGGAAATGGGACTTTCTTCATCTTGTCTCTACCCGCCAAGAATGCCACTCTCATAGTTCGTCTGTGCTACATCAGCTTAGACAGTATAGCTCAAAGGTATTGATGCAGGCATTTCAGATGCCTGTTTACGACTTTTCAGAACAAAATTCAGCGCACAAACACCAAGCTGTTGCAGATAAACTCACTTAAAAGCTATATTTCAAACCAGCTTGGAGCTTAGTTCCCAAATTGATGCCTTCTCTCCGCCTGCACCTTTGTTTTTTCGTGTTGAGGAAAATTAGAAAATCCTCACAAAATTAACAAGCTAAGTCACAGAGTATAAATGCAGGTAATGATAACAGGGTTGAACTTGAAGAAGCACCAATACAAAATGTAGAATCGTACACATATCTTGGCAGCAATATAGACAAAGTTGGAGGGACAGACAGTGATATCAAAATAAGAATACAAAAAGCAAGAGGAGCTTTCATTGCATTGGGAAATATATGGAGATCAAGAGAAATCGGATCCAACACGAAAATAAGAATCTTCAACTCAAATGTGAAGTCAGTCCTAGTGTATGGCTCTGATACACGGAGAACAACAAAGACAACTACCAAAAAGCTACAGACTTTCATAAATGGGTGCTTGCGTAGAATAGAGGGATTAAAATGGTATGACAAGGTTACCAACGTGAACTGATGACAAGAACTAGACAAGTGCCAGTGGAACAAGAGATGAGAAGAAGACGATGGCGATGGATATGACACACACTGAGGAAACCTGTTGATAGCATTACAAGGCAGTCCTTGTTCCCAGGGCAAGAGAAGCAGAGGTAGACCAAGAAGCACATGGAGAAGAGAGCTGGAAACAAAGGTGAAAATGATAAGGAGAACGTGGAAAGAACTTGAGATGATGGCACGTGACAGGAGGACTTGGCATGTGTTTGTTGAAGGCCTATGCTCCTTTGGGAGTGGAGGGTTATTGTTACGGTAGATTAATTGGCATTGTCTGCTAGAGGTTAGCAGTAGAAAGAATTAACCGCACACTCAAACAAATGTTACATAAAGTTACAGTTAACCATCCACAGGACTGGGATAGAGTACTCCCAGCCGTGTTATTCGCTTATCGAGAGGTGCCACATGAACAAACTGGCTTCTCTCCGTTTCAATTAGTCTTTGGCGCTCCACCAAGAGGTCCTATGGGACTAATAAAAGACTTATTGATTGACTCCGAGATGACTCAGGATACCCAGTCATCCTATGAGTATGTAATTAATCTCCGGAATAACATTATTGATGCCTGCAAAATGGCAACAGCTTCATCTGAGGCTGCTAAAGCGAAAGCTAGAACTTTCCAAAACAGTAGTAGACTTGACTTTTTCCAAACAGTAGTAGACGATTACGTCAATTATTTCCATGAGATCAAGCTTATGTGTTATTGCCACATAACGATAATAAACTACTCATCTCGTGGAACGGTCCATACCAGATTATCAATAAGATTTCTGATGTTGATTATGTCCTGGACATTAAGGGACATCATAAAATATTTCACATAAATATGCTCAAACAATTTCATACTCGACCTGAACATCTACAAGCTATTTTTCATGAACTAGATGACACTTTCGTACCTAAATGTCACTATTCTAATTTGTCTGTTATCCAGGAAGAAGAATCTTCTTTTCCTGTGGTACAGTTAGCTTTACCTGTACCTGTAGTACAGCCTACTGAATCTTGGCGGGACGTAACCATCTCTTCGTCGGTTACACCGCAACAGCATCAACAGATTGCTGAACTTCTACAATCTTACCCAGATGTGTTGACCGACGTTCCAGGTCGCACATCAGTCATTAGTTATGACATCACTCTTAACGATGATACTCCAATTCGGGTACATCCATATTCTGTTCCTCTACACTTTCTTACTAAAACTACTAAGGAACTTGAACAGATGTTATCTTTAGGAATTATTGAAACTAGTAATTCCCCATTTTCTTCTCCATTAGTTATTGTCCGAAAGAAGGACAATAACATTAGACTATGCGTCGAGTATAGAAAATTAAATGCACAAACGATAGTTGATAGCGAACCACATCCACATCTCGACGACTTACTGCCACGTCTATCGACCGCAACTATATTCACTAAGATAGACTTAACTAAAGGTTATTGGCAGATACCACTAACCGAAAAAGCTAAATACTACACAGCGTTTTCCACTCCGCAAGGTCTATACCAGTGGAATGTTATGCCTTTTGGGCTTGTTAACGCTCCAGCTACCTTTGTTCGCATGATGCGACACATTTTTTCAGGTAGACCAGACATTATTACATACATAGACGACATTTGCTTATTTATTTCATCTTTTGAGGAACATTTTTTGGGTCTTGAATACGTTTTGGACACATTAAGAAGGAACAATTTAACTGCTAAACCCACAAAATTACAAGTAGCGTTTCACAAAATAACTTTTTTGGGTCACATTATTGGAGCAGGATATATCCGAACACTACCCAGTACGGTTTCTAAAATTTTAAACATTTCCGTTCCTCAAACGAAGAAACAGGTTAGAAGCTTGTTAGGACTAGTCCAATATTACAGCAGATTTGTACCTAACCTGTCATCTATCACGGCTGTCTTATCATCACTGTTAAAAAAGGACATGCCAGTGAAGGTGACATGGACTAGTGAGTGTAATAATGTATTCCTTAATATTATTGACATTTTTTCAAACCCACCTATTTTGAGACTACCTGATGCTTCCAAAAAGTTTATTCTCCGCACAGATGCGAGTAACTACGGAATTGGCGCATGTTTGCTCCAATATCATGACGACATCCTCCATCCATCCTTGTACGTCTCACGGAAACTGAAACCACCAGAGATCAAATACTCCACTGTCGACCGCGAACTGTTAGCAGTGGTGTGGGCGATAACGAAATTGGAGAAGTTCCTGTTAGGGGCCCCATTCGTGGTCCAGACAGATCAAACAGCCGTAGCATCACTACGACGGGCGAATCATAAAAGTCCACAGCTCACCAGATTCGCTATTCTCCTACAACCTTTTGACTTCTCAATCGAGTACATCACAGGATCAGATAACGTCTTGGCAGATACTCTGTCTCGAAATCCTACTGATGTCGAGTCCTGAACTATAGTAACGTCGCAGATACTTACTCAAGAGACATAGCACTGTCATTGCTGTTCTACATAGACAGAAACAATTGCCTACAATACACGTATCTGCTTACTAAAGACATATTATAGACTACATGAACGAAATCAATTGACTCTATGTTCGTATTTACGCCAGGACTTTGCTTGATATCCATTCATGATATCACTACTGGAAACATTTTCGTGCATCAAATGAAAATAATAGAAAATACTATCAAATTAACTCAGTATGCGACATGAACTATTGTCAATAACGTCGATACTTATAAACTGAAACACATAAACATTTTTTTTTTAAATCGGAATTCACAAGTATCAAGCCTACGGATGGATCATCATATCCAACTTTAATTAATTTTAATTAAGTCGTTAAAATAATGGAAATTAAAATGAAAGGTGAGATAAATATGAAGAAAATGAAATGAAATTTGAAAAAAAATGAAAGAATAAAAAAATAAGAACTCACATGATTCTTAGATAATGTTATTGTATGTAACTATTATATTATATAGTTAATAATTATGTTGATACATTACATACTACATTATTGTTTAAATTGGTTAATTTAGATAGGTATTAACAACTTAATACTAAACTTAATTAATGTCCAACACACATAACTAAGTTAAATTTATACATTACTTTCTTTCTCTACTTTATTCTTTATTTATTTATTTCTCTCTTTAACATATCCTTTCATTTTTCTTACATTAGATTTTCAACAACTTTATTCTTATTACACACTCAATATAATTAATTAGTTTAATTTTAACTCTTTAGATTAGTCTGACGTGACATTTCATTGCGACATATTTTAAGTTAATTAATTATTTAATTAGATATCAACATTAGCCATTCTCTTTTAGTTCATATAAAATTTATGTATAACATTTATGTATAATATGATCATTAATATATTAGATGACTGTTAGTTAGTCGACATGACCACGACATTTGTTCTAGACAGAACATCGTAGGCCATATGCCGCATTTTTGTTAAATTTTTTGATATTGTTAAATTTTTTGATATTCATTCAGATAGGTTTTTGAAAAAAAAAATCTATCTAATAGATTTTTTTTTCCCCCGGTGGACAGGGAATTGTTACGGTAGATTAATTGGCATTGTCTGCTAGAGGTTAGCAGCATGCGATTTTAGGGGTTACAACGTTTAATGTAATGTAAAAGTATTATTAGCCTAGTGAACGCTGTGACGTTTCAGCGTTGGTAGTCACGCACGGTGACCAAGAGACGGGACCCTTTCTTGAATGACCGTCAAACGGAGAAGACGTGTCTTTATATTCTTATGGTGTCGGGCATGGAATGCCACACAGTTATATTGTATTTTATTATGGACATGGGTCAGTCCACTGTTATGATGAAGAAAGATGAAGTTACAGGTTAGTAATTGACTAAACCTTGTCGAGATGAATTAACAGTCCGTTTTAGATATACTAGTGCCAGACGCATAATCTCACTGTCGGTCGTTGGAGTTACCAACCACGCGTGCATATAGTTATGTCATTCTGCCTACAGTAATTCAGATGTACGAGACAAAGGACTGATATGCAAGATAGCTAACTCAACATAGGATTCTAAATTATATTTGTGATGTAATTCATGATCAACGTACGATGTCTACAGAATGTATAATAAATTGTTTGTTTGGACTCTAGACATGACTTATCCCGTCTATGAACATTTGGGAGATTCAATTATTACTATCATGGTTTCAAAGTATTTAAACCCACATTCGCGTAATTAACATCGAAGGCACGATGCAAAAATGATGAACTGTAAACCCAGATACCACGATTGACTATCAAGCTTTCAACAACCCGTTGGGCTAATTTTCCGACCGCAGCAGTTAAACTTCCGCATCCAGAAGAAACCATAACATACTGGACACAAACTTTCAACAACGTATTCGACAAACATGTTCCTATAAAGCAGGTTCATGTCAAAAACATCAGAAAGACCCCATGGATAACAAACGAAATATTATCAACAATGAGAGAGCGGGATTAAGCACATAAGCTCAAAGATTTCAGCAGGTATCGGATGCTTAGAAACAAAGTACAATACCTCATTAGTCAGGAAAAGAAACTACATTTCAGAAAGATGATTCAAAACAAAGCAAACAGCAAAGAAGTCTGGGCAGCCATTAGAACACTAACACACAAATCAAAATCACTAAACTCTTTACCAAAAAGCTGCTCCCTCACGGCAACTCATTTTAGTAACCACTTCAAAACAGAAATTAACTATCTCAAGTGACACTAAAGCCAATGGACTGCTTTATTAGTAAATTGACAGCCTTCTGCAACACTGAACATACCATAACAGATCTTAGAGATATTCCTTTTCTAACAGTACATGAAGTTTTCAAATATATCTTGGCATTAAAAAACAACAATTCATCTGGGCTTGATGGTATCAGCAATAAGATTCTACGTTACGCTGCCCCCATCATTTGCGACTCCTTAACCTATGTGTGCAACCAATGTATTGCACACAACTACTTCCCCACAGCATTTAAATCTGCCAAAGTGTATCCTCTCTATAAATCTGGCTCACATAGCGATCCCAACAGTTACAGACCAATATCCCTTCTATCATTGTCGTGATTTAGTCTGTCTCACAACACGGTTTTCTGTATACTTAGGAGTAAATCTGACCCTACCGCACGCTATATGTTAAGAACTCTCTGATACACTAACCAATGAAAACGCGTCATTCTTGGTGTGTATTGTAAAACGTACTAGGCTTGAACATAGAGGCCCATTTTGTGTAACCGATGGTACAATGCCATTTAATTTTGGAAAGAATAAAGAAGTATCACCGGAAAGGATTATATAATTCAACAACTAGAATGTTACGCTAGACGTAGGTGTAAAAACTTTCTCGAATAGTATTTTAGTAAGATAGAAATATTGAGGGAAAGGGCTCCGTTACATCAGGTTAGTTTCAATTTAGCTAGTTAAAGCGTGCATATATTAAAATACATTTTGCAAACTAACTATATAGTAGATAGATCAATACAAAATAATTCATAGAATGAAGCTTTAAATGACAAAAATCGCCCCATAAATAAGAAAGATAATGAATATTAAAAATTTTGCTAATTGAACAGAAGGCAAAATTATGCCTCATTTTGAGATTTTTAACACCCTTTTTGCCCCATGCCATCTGATACGGCGGATGTGCTAGTATATAAGACCTTGCCCTTGGCTAAATTGAAGCCTCAACATTTAAAAAATACAGCTGAACAGAAGAAAGCGGTAAAAGTGTAAACGTTTTGTACCTTTGCCAACCGCATCTGCCTGGCAGACCTAGATGCCCATTAACAGCCTGTTACAGCTTGTATGTATTGCCTGAGGGTAAGAATGAATATATATATATATGTATATTATTATGTAATTTTCCTGTGATTAATCCACTTGTGCGTTAGGAAGTGTGTAGCATGTGTAAACTCTTGGAGACGAAAGCCAGCCTTGTAAAATGTGTAGAATAATTGAAAATGATGGCCAAAGTACGTCTGTAAGTTTGACAAAGTGTTTGAAGGAGTATTTCTTAAAGGAACGACACATTTACCAGGAACATAAGGAAGGATGACATGAATTGTTTTAAGGAATTGATCAAGGTATTACTTAGTGCTTTATACTAGACCAAATCATTGTATGAAGGCGGATCATGGACAACTGGATCTAACTTAGGATTTATAAGGAAAGTATAGTCACAGTGAACTGGCTGTGAGTGGTATTGAGGTAAATTGTCCTGTGCATATGTTAGCACAATGTCTGACACTGTTTTTTATGTCCATTGTGTGTGAGGACAGAATAGTGCTGGACCATACAGGGGTTGTGATTATTTGTATTCCCGGTTTTATCCTGCAAACTACCAGCAGTGCATGAATCATCCATCTCTGTTGAACTCTGAGGTACAAGTGCTCTTAAAGTCATTGGAGCCAGATACCCAGCGTCTACTGCCTGGCAATTCACATACGTGTTAGTCCATGGCGGGAGAGTGATTGATTTCTACATAGAAGATAAGTGGCAACACAAGGCCACTGGTTAACCTATTCAGACTCTACCTCTAATATATACAATAAAAAGATAAAAATACAGTGTATGATGAATCCTTATATGATAATCACTACTTCACAGTCCAGAAAGAGTGACAAAACCTATATGTATTAGATAAGGGTTAATCACAAGGTGAAAATTCATCATATTGATTCATTTTGATAATTGATATTCCATGCTTATTTATTTCATTATGTAAATACATTTGATTCATTATAAGTTACCTAACCGAAAAGAGAAACGGTATAGGTTAAATAAATTGTAAATATGTACCATCAGACTTGCTAAAATTATTTAAATTGAGTTCCAAGTTTTGTTGATACATATTATATATAGATAGACCATAATTAGTACCCCTAGCATAATTAGCCATAATAGAAAATAATAATAACACATAATATCAGGGGAGAATCGTGAAAGGGAGCAAATAGACTTTCAGGACATCCACTCTCATCACACCTGGAGGTTTATACAGCTGGATTCTACCTTTGATGCCATTACACCCTGATTCTTTTCAGAAAAGGGGGTATTTCTTGTAAGACCAGTCTCTTATCTGGCACTACCCTGGTATCATCTGATACATCTTTTTGGTTCAGGATAACTTAGGCAGATTTCAATAATTCAACAAACCCCTTTCGTGACAATCATCTCTTTCAAAACCACTAGAGAAACACATTTACAACACCACATTTCAACACTTAACAACAAACAAACTGATAGCCAGTCATTGATAGCCAGTCAGGTTTCAGACCCAATCATTCCTGTCACACAACTCTCACAAAAATGGCAGACAACTGGCTGTCGAACGTAAATGATGGAAAATTAAGTGGTGCTTTTTTTTTTTTTTACTTCAAAAAAGCATTTGATATGATTGACCACACTATCTTGGTTCAAAAGTTGGAAACCCTCAGAATAGGCCCTAATCCACTAAAAATCATCAAATCATTCCTGGCAGATCGACAACAGTTAGTGCTTCACATCAACTCGACATCATATTTCTCGAAGATAGATACAGGAGTACCGCAGAGTTCTATTCTTGGGCCCCTACTCTTCGCAATGTTCATCAACGACCTGCCACTACATCTAAAATATTCAACATGTGACCTCTTTGCAGACGATTGTACTATATACACTAGTGACAATGACTTCGTGGCACTTGAAATGACTCTTCAAAGCGATGTTGACAATCTAACAAAATGGAGTAATATGAATCGTATGCCAGTAAACACAGCAAAAACGAAATCTATGTTGATTACCACCAGACAGAAACTCATAAACTGCACCAAAAGATCGCTACAGCTACACGCGGAATCAATACAAATTGAACATGTAACAGAACACAAAGTTCTAGGGATCACCATTGACCAGCACTTAACGTGGAACTCCCATGTACGGAATTTAACTAAACACTTAGCTCAAAAGACATACCAGCTTGCCAAAATAAAACACTTCTTAGACGCAGACACTAGACTATTGTTATACACCTCACATATACAGACACATCTAGATTACTGCTCTACACTATGGGATGGTTGTCCTGCTTCCACCTCAAAGAGACTGCACTCCCTGCATAAGAGAGCAGTACGTCTGATCACCGTTAATCGCACGATACCACACACAAGGACACAAAAAGAACTCAAAATACTGTCCCTAAAAAAAGCTGCAAGATCTGGCAAAGCGGAATTTGGCCCAAGGAATGGAAAAGATCAATTTACATACCCTTGCCAAAAAAGGGCAACCTGAAATTGTGCACAAACTACAGAACTATAGCTCTTATAAGCCATGCCAGCAAAATACTATTACAAATCATAATGAAAAGGGTGCAACAAAAGCTAGAAACAGAAATAAACGAAGTACAGGCGGGTTTTCGACCAGGTAGAGGCACTAGAGATCATATATTCAACATGAGGATCATCATAGAAAAGTGTAGAGAATTCAACGTTGACCTACATACTTGTTTCATTGATTACACCAAAGCTTTCGATTGTGTACAACATCAGCAGTTATGGGCTATTATGAAAAATATGGGATTTCCAAACCACCTTATACAACTCATCGCACTGCTGTACCAAGAACAACAGGCAGCCGTAAGAATAGAGGGGGAAACATCAGAATGGTTTGAAGTACAGAAAGGAGTAAGACAAGGCTGTACCCTTTCCCCTTACCTGTTTAACATTTATGCCGATAATATCATGAGAAATGTAAGAGATGACCAAGAACACACAGAGTTTGACTCATTTAACATCGGCGGGTACCAGATCCCGGAAATCAGATATGCTGACGACACAGTCCTCCTATCGACCAACCCAGAAGGACTTGAACAATTACTTCTGTCCACCAAAAAACACAGCGAGGCCCAGAATCTATACCTAAACACCAAGAAGACTAAAGTATTGACAACAGACAAAGTAAAGACCAAACCAGAAATTGAAATTGATAACGAAGAACTGGAAAGTGTTAATGAATTTGAATACTTAGGATCAATCATCAACAGCTCTGGTGACTGTGCAGTAGAAATTAAAAGAAGACTTGCAATTGCTTCACATAAACTAATACAGATGAAAAACCTATGGCAAGGCACAAGCAAAGAAACAAAGTTACAACTGATCAGAGCATGTATATTCCCAGTGGCAACATACGGCTGCGAGACTTGGACACTCAATAAAACAGTTGCAAAAAAGATTACATCATTTGAAATGAAATGCTACAGAAGGATGTTGAGAATACCCTGGACAGAAAAAAAGACCAACAGAGAAGTACTGCACTCACTAAACGTACAGGAACATTGGCTCCTAAATACCATCGCAATAAGGAAGCTGAAATTTTTCGGTCATATAAAAAGACATAATAGCCTGGAAAAAACAGTGATGGAAGGCATGGTCCCTGGAAAAAGGGGAAGGGGTCGACCTAGACGACGGTGGACCCAGGACATCACAGAGAGTCTGAACTTGTCTTTGGCTGATGCAGGTCGACTTGCCCAGAATCGTGATGCGTTCAGAGCAGCTGTAATGGAGACAACGTTCTGGAAAGAATACGTCACATGATGAAAAAAAGTCTTCTTTACAACAAAGCCAAGCTGACTCACGCTATTCTATCTAACAATGCCCCGCCGTACCTACGATCATTGTTTCAAACCAGTAGAAGAGAGGGGCAATAATTACATCAGTTACGTCTGCCCAAACCTAGGATCGACCTGTACAAAAAGAGTCTAGCCTACTATAGAGCCTACTTATGGAACAGCCTTCCACACCACCTAATAAGCCTACCTACACAATATTCATTTAACAAAGCACTTTTCAAACACTTCCTAAACACTGATTACACTAGTCAACAAATTTTCAAAAGTTATTTGTACCAGAAATTAAATATACCATTTCTTATTGATTTTGACATGCTGATTTCAAATATCATAATGAAATTCACCAATTGGCTCTGGTTTTTTTTTAAATGATGAATTTACATTACAGTCATTCAAATAATGTATGCTTGTTTAATTCTCTGGGGTGAACAGCTAGTCTTTCTACTTTAGCATTATACAAATTGTGGTTACATACTCAATTAATTGATATTTCAACATAAAATGATAGAAGAAATAAAAACATTATTTAAAGTTCACATATCATGTTTTAAAAAGGCACATTTGAACCCATTCCATCATTATTCAGTCACTGTTCGAGCTCTCTTTGCTTGAGGTGTCTCTTGTCACAGTCCAACAGTAATCAGCAAGCATTGAAGGGCTCCAATTGCCTTGATACCTTGTCTCCATAGCAGCAATGTCCTGGTGAAATCGTTCACCATGCTCATCACTGACCGCTCCACAGTTTGACGTAAAGAAATCCAGATGAGAATCCAGAAAATGAATTTTCAAAGACATGTTGCAGCCAAGACTCTTATACTTCAGAAGGAGATTTTCTACAATTTCATTGTAATTATCAGATCTGTTGTTTCCAAGAAAATTGTCCACCACTGACTTAAATGCTAACCATGCTGCTTTTTCCTTGCCATGCAACACGCAAAGAAACTCGTCATCATAAAGAAGTTTTCGAATTTGCGGACCAACTAATACTCCCTCTCTTATTTTAGCTTCACTCAGTCTTGGAAATTTTCTGATGAGGTATTTGAAAGCCTCATCTGTTTTCTCCATTGCCTTGACAAAGTTTTTCATGAGACCCAGCTTAATGTGCAGGGGTGGCAACAAAATCTTGCTGGTGTCGACAAGTGCTGGGTTCTCAACGTTCTTACTGCCAGGCTGCAATGACTGCCTGATTGGCCAATGTCTTCTGATGTAATGGTCACTTCGTGCACGGCTATCCCACCCACAGAGAAAGCAACAGTACTTGGTGTATCCACCCTGTAGTCCAAGCAAAAGAGCGACCACTTTTAAGTCACAGCAAAGTGACCAATGATGATGATCGTAGTTTATACACTTCAAAAGCTGCTTAATGTTTTCATAATTTCTTTCATATGAACTGCGTGACCAACTGGAATTGACGGTAACACATTACCATTATTCAACAAAACAGCTTTAAGACTCGTCTTGGATGAATCAATGAAAAGCCTCCACTCTTCCGGTATGTAATTGATTTTGAGGGCTGCCATTAAACCAGAAATGTTGTGGCACGCAGAAAGGTCACCCTCTTTGAAAAAGAATGTAATAAGCGGCTTCTGACAGTTCCTATACACAGAAAATGTAACATCTTCTGCCAGGAGATTCCACTGTTGCAATCTGGAACCCAAAAGCTCCGCCTTGTTCTTTGGTAAATTCAGATCTCTTACATGATCATTCAGTTCACCTTGGGTTATTAAGTGTGGTTTAGTGGATGTAGTTTGCTCAAAATCTGGGTCGCTTGAGGTTGATGGTTCCGGACCACCAATGTCCTCTTCTTCATCAGTGGAAGCAGCAGAAAATGATTCTGGCACTTTGGGAACTGGTAGGTCATCGCTATGTGGTACCGGACGTATTGCAGAGGGGATGTTTGGATATTCCAGAGTCCAATTTTTCTTCTTTGATATGCCTTTCCCAATTGGAGGGACCATGCAAAAGTAACAGTTGTTGAGATGATCAGTGGGCTCTCTCCAAATCATTGGGACTGCAAAAGGCATAGCTTGCCTTTTGCCTGTCAACCACAGTTTAAGATGTGCTGCACATGTATTGCAGCATATGTGTGGCACATGTATTGCAGCATATGTGTGGCGCCCAGCTCTTATCTTGATCTCCTATTCTGCAGCCAAAATACAAACTGTACGCCTTCTTAATCACTTTAGTTATATTTCGTTTTTGTGATAGAAATGTCACCTCACCACATATATAACAGAAATTATTAGCACTGTTCACACATGTCCTAGGCATTTCTAACTACGATACTTTTGGTAAGGACAAATGCACTAACTAATGGCAAAATTTTATCAGAGATAAGATATTTATACACAAAGGTGATGTAATCATAGGTAGGATTGCATCATCAACTTCTAGTTACATTTTTATTGGTCGTTAGAAAAAATTATGCAATTGCCCACAACAGTTGCGTCATATATATAAATTGACCGTAATTAAATAAACTAGTAGCATATATCTTGAAAACTAGAGCCAATCAACATTTGTGAATGTCATTTTCGTTTTCAGCACACCAAAATTAGTTAAGATCAGCTATTTTCATTTCTGGTACATTTTGGTTGTTGACTAGTGTTATCTACCCCCATAGAAACATCATTTGCCTGTCAACATCTCATCTATAGGTCAACATTTCTTTTCCTCTTCCGCTCGTTTTTAATGTGAATAATTTGTTTTATATATTCTGTAATATTAATAATAATATTATTATATAATGTAATGTATGTGAGAATGTACCCGCATGCCACTGTACTTTAGACATGTGAACCGTGAGAATGTACCCGCATACCACTGTACTTCAGAGATTTGAATGTTTTCGTTTGCTTAAATTGGATGATGTATATGAGATAAAGCAGATATACATTTTTATTTATTTTTTTAAACTGCTGAAAGACTTTTCCTGCTTCAGAAGTGCGTAAGAAAGTGTTATTATTATTATTTCATTTTCCACCAAGAATGTATGGATGTAAGCGAATGTTTATGTGATTTTTGTATTGATGATTGATGACACATTCAAAAATACAGATTACTTGTAGACGTTTTGACCGCATGAGTGAGTGTCGGTATACAGAATTTATTTATTTATTGTTTTGTTTATTTTATTTTTTTATTTATTATTAATTTTTTATCTTCAATCATTATCTTGTTTGTTAAAAAGAAAACCTACTCATTTTTTTTATTAATATTGCATACTGTAAATGAATGCTGTTATGTTAACTTTATAATGTTGCATGCCTTTAAATTAATGCTTAAAGTAACATGTGGGAATGAAAGGTTATAGTTTGCAAGATAAATGAGAGTGGAAGGGCAGAATGTTAGACGGGTCTGCGCGCCCAAGTCTTAACCCTTTGAAAATAAAGTTCGTTCGTTCGTTCGTTCTATCTATTTCCCTTGCGAGTTCCATGTCATTGCCTCACAAGTTACATTTGTACTGTATGTCCACACCGTTTTTTTTTTAAATTTGTTTTCGGCACTTTCTTGCAAAGAAGAACCTACCTTCACTGGCATTTTCCTACCTATTCCAAAGCCACAAATGGAGGAGCCCAATGTGGCTTTCGAACAAACCAAAGTACTCAAGACCTTATCTTCACTCTGACAGCTGAGTGAAAAAACTCCTGACTATTATTGTTGTTTAACTAGGGTTGCTGAGCTTCTCGCTCTTTAGCAGCCAATACCAAATTGAAGACTCCTTGTTGTTATCTACACTGTAGATCTAGGCTTTTGCTGTGGCTTTTCTGCCATTCCGAAACGTGTTGAGTTGAAGTCATGAGCTCCAGTTTCTCCAGCTTGGCTTGCATTTAAAGGGTCGTCACATCTGGTCCCAAGCTATATTTTGAAATTTATAAATCACAATATCGACATGACAGGTGATAAGGTTTTAAGTATAGATGCCCCAGGGGAAGCCCAATCAATACTAAAACGATATATACACAAAACAAAGGACAACATATAAGGTTAATAACAGTGACAATATTAGTAATAATAACAACAATAATAATACCCCAGAAAAAAAATTACTCCAAAATAGAAATTAATCAACAAAAACTAACAAACCATTAAAGAAAAACAAAATTATTGACTACTCATAGTACAAGGAAGAACAAAGAAGTAACAAACAAACAAAAAACAAGACTTAAAAAGACGAAATACTAATATAAATTAAAACCATCAACTGCAAAAGACAATAGGTATCTAAATACAGAACCAAAAATAAAATTACATTAAAGACCCTAATTATAACCAAATCTTAGGTTGAACAGGGTAGACCAAGATGGTGGAAGAACTGAGGCAATAATGGTCAGCTGTTAAGTGCACTTTCATCTTCCTCATCACCTTTTTTTTATATAAAAAAAAAAAGGTCCCAAGCTAGGAGTAAGAAGCGCGTGGCATACTGTGCATTCCCCGCCATCCAAGGGGGCTCTCCAACTATGCAGAGCTAAAATACTGTGATCTGGTTCTGGGCTCTCCTAAGGAATTATCACGGATATAAAGGTGAGGTTCATCAATGATTCTTGGACCTAGAGAAGGCGTTGGACAAGGTTCCCTGTAGCAAGCTTTGGGACTGCTTGGAAGGAAGAACTTTTGAGGACTGGACTGGAACCAGGCGAAAAGGAAGACAGCCTATATGATGGCATGGCGCAGTGACAAACCTCTGCACCCCAATGTAGAAGAGGAACAACTAAGTAAATAAGCTAGAAATCTTTATTCTCGCGACATAGTTTCTGGGTTCCGGATTCCAAACCTGGTAGCCTCACTCTTCAGTCTACCCTGCTGTAAATGGGCACCTGAGTCTTCTCTTGAGTTAGGGAAGACAAAGGCATCGAGGAAGGGAACTGGCAACCCCACCTCATAAAAAGCTGGACCTAGTATAGTGAAATCTCTAACACTCTAACACGTCACTCCTCTCCGGCAGTATCTGCTATGGGACTAGCTTTATCTTTATGTTCCAGTGTGTTAGCTGTCGAATAGACATATGTATATATATATACAGTACTTTGCAAAAAAAAAAATGGCAGTCATATTTTCGCAACGCAGCACACTAATAGAAGCAAATAATAATAAAAACTGTATGTCCAGAGGAAGATTGGTATCTCCCCTATCTATTAACAGTGGTTTCAGTACAATATAATGTTGCCTTCTCCAGCAAGGCAAGCCTAGATGCGGCGAGGCATACTTCCCACAAGTGTTTGTAGGTAATTGTGAGTCAGACTGTCCCAGTATTTTTCAGCTTCCTTCTTCAATTATTCAACGTCTCTGAGTCCACTCTTTTTTAAATGATTCTTGAGTAGTGCCCAAACGTTTTTGTTGAGGGAGAGGTTATTTTTCGTGCTTATTCCTGTCTTTTGCTTTTGCACGACTGTTTATTAGTATCCAATATGGATAGGAATGTAATGTCCAGGGTTCTCTCTTTACGTGCCTGGCAAATGAGTATTAACTTACTTTGTGCACACATCTCTTTCTCCAACGAAAGTAATAACAGCTGAGTGACGGTTTGTAACTTTAATACACATGACGAAACTTCACAATAGACCCATTGATGTGGTCAGGCAATAAGAACATAATCAAGATTAATAATAATAATAATAGTAGTCACTCATTGGCATGAACAATTCTTCCAATCGTTAAATATGACATACAGTTGTATACTTCCATGTAAAGGATATTCTACACAGCAATATCTATTAGTGCTGAACGCACATAGCAAAATACACATCTCGACCCAATCGGCTTCCTTTCAAGAGCTTTCATTCACTCACGTTCATTCATACGAACCTCAGACTCCCGAATGCCATCACCACATCCAAAGTTTTGTTCATCCTGTTGCTGATATGTATTTACATAACAGGGGTGTCAGCCCTCTGCTAAAACCTCCATCCAACCTGGAGTACCCATGCTAGCTTTAATCTGAACCATTTCTACCCACGCAGACCATGTGCCAGGCTTGGTATAACCAGCCAGGAGTCGCAAAACTTCCGCTGTCTTAGCACTGAGGGTTTTCAGGTACTCAAGCTGCCTAACCGCTTCAAAGGATTATGCACCATGTGAAGGCAGGAACTTCATGTGCGACATACAATAAATACTAAACGTAGTTATCACTGTATCATACATACATGCCACACAATAATACACATACATAGAAAATATGTATACATGCACTACATAATTTTAACACATAGCATAGATGTCTGAAAATATTAAACATGCATCACCTAAATAAACCTACATAATTACACAGTGACACACGATATCTGAATCTTTTGCATATTATAATAGCTACATATATAACGACATAAATATACATATACAACAATCATAGATATACTGAACAAAAAATACAACATGAACAAATGTATCTGAGAATTGTGCAACATGTGGACCATAAAGCAACATACAAAATTATAACGCACATCAGATATCAGAGCATTTCATAAATGCATATATCAACTAATTACACCTACCATCAAATATCGCACAAGCTATAACATACATACAAATCACGTACATACAAACATAATTATACATACCAAAGATATCTGAACATGCATACATAAATGACACCTAATGCCATGGCACTGCAATTGTCCTGAACATACATAATGGTAATACATAAATATACATACAAGACAAACATACCCAATATCTTGGAACATGCATACAAAAATACAGCACATAAGTACCAGCAGATTAATGGAAGAACATACCAACATTGAGAAAAAAAAACATAATTTAAGTGCATGTCAAGAAATTACATCTAAGTCGTTACTTATCCGTGAGGTGTAGAGGTTAGGAAGAAAAGAGCGCCAGTCAAACGGCGTCTTCCCTAATAGCTCCACGGTATTTAAAGTGGTCGACCTGCTCCAGGACCTGTTCTCCCAGCTTAATCTGATTTCTTCTTTCTTCTCGTGATATCACAATGGATTTTGTTTTAGACCTGCTTATGACCATCCCTCTCTTCTCCAACTCTTCCTTCCAGACTTGCATGTTGGATTGGAGATGTGCCTCTGATTTAGCAATCAGGGCAACATCATCAGCAAATGCCAGCTCTGAAATACAGACCTGTCTCATCTTCCAGTACCCCACTGAATACTTTCTTGTCAGAAATTAATCACCGTCAAATCATTAAAGTCATGTCTTTAAAATGAAACTAACATCTTTGTTCACCGAAAGAAGGTTCATGTCCGCTATAAGTTTGAATGAAAATATTTCCATAATTATCATTTGGCCGACACCTGCAAGGCTAATCTGGACATAAGTAACTTGACTATGTGGTAGTATAACTTACTATCATGTGGTGTGGGTGTGTTGTAGTATTACTTAGTATCATGTGAGGTGGTTGTGTCATAGTATAACTTAGTATCATGTGGGGTGGTTGTGTTGTAGTATAACTTAGTATCATGTAGGGTGGTTGTGTTGTCAGACCACTCAATGTGCCATAGAATGAATGCTCTTAGAAGGCAAAGACTCAAACGAAGCAAGTTTGTAGAATCAACCAAACCACAGATGAGAGCAGTTTCCATAAATGAAATATCCACTATTAAACCCATCTAGACTGCACACAAGCTTCCAGTTTGGAAACAAATTCGTTTCCCTAAAATGAGAGAAAACATTCCAGGAATTGAAAGAAAAAAGAGCCAAACTACAGACATCCGCCAAAAGAAGGTTCACATCTACCTCATCCTTATGCAAGTATAACTTTCGAGGAGGCAAAAGAGTTTTATCAGAATCAGATACAGAAACAAATGGAATGTAGAACAATCAGTTCACACACCAGATTGATTATTTACTAACCTTAAGCTACAACAGAAGCAGAAACAAGTGGTAACTCTTCCAGACTCCGCACTGGCCACAACAGACTGAGATACCATCTTTTCAACAAGCTAAAAGATAGGAACTACCGATCATGTAATTTCTGTGGGCACTGATAAAAATGACTGCATGAACATCTCCATTCAAAGTTGCCCTTATATGTGGTACAGAGAAAGTCGCATAAGGCCGACGCCAGCTCCTTTCGTGGAAAAGCCTTTACGGGAATTCAAATATCCTCAAACTTGACTACTGCTTTCTTTTGAGAACAGTTCAAGTGGAAACGTCTGAGAGTGGTACGAAGAAGAAGTAATACATGTGAGGAAGTTGTTGATGTAGTATAACATAGTATCATGTGGGGTGATTGTGTGGGTAGTATAAGACTAGAGTATCATGGTAAGGAGGTAGGTTGTATTGCATATTATACTTAGAATGGAAGGAGGTGGTGAATATGAGTTTAGAATGGTATTGTGGGTAAGGTTGTGATGTAGATATAATTTTAGGGGGAACATGTGGTGGTGGTTGTGAGGGGTATATAACTTATAACAATGTTGGAATGTTAGTGCTTGTAAGTATAACTTAGTATCATGATGGTGTAGATTTGTTTGGATCGTAGATTAATTAGTAAATCATGTGAAGTTTATTATTTTGATGTAGTAAGAGGACTGATAGTAGTATGTTGTGTATTGTAGGCTTAGTACAACGTGTTGGCAGTGTGGTATGTTTTAGATATATGGATGTTATATGTCACCGACGTTCTGCTTCCTTCAGTAAAGTGGTTTAAAAAGATGCTTTCCCAGGGAGTCATACTAACACTTACTCTTCCCTATAACAATTATCCGTGTATGGGACTACCAGGTTGACAGACTAATATTAAAAAATTGTATTGTGCTTTGAGCGTATTGTTTGGTCATACTAGAAATCAAGTTAAGCAATGTTGTAAGCTAATAAAGATCGACAAGTTATTTTACAAATGGTGGGATCTTTTTCAAATAAAAATTTACTTTCCTTCGTAATAATCCTTGGAAATGGGGATCCTTTGGACATACTAGAAATCAAGCTATTGTAGCTAAGCAAGATACAAGGCATTTACAAGTCTTTTTAAAATAAAATTGTACTTTCCTTCGTATAATCAAAGAAAGCAGCAGAAAGATACAGCAAATAGTGATAACACAAATTACTTTGCTAATAAAGGGACCCAGTTACCAAGAATTGATTTTAAAGTCACAAAGGCAAGTGTCTGCCATAGACTGGTAACAGTTTACCAGAGAGCTCTGCAGATGCCACTGATGAAAAACATCATCTAACCAGACCAGCATTTGGGAACACTCAGTGTTGTCTGGTATAAAAGTTTGACTGTGCTGACAGGGAAACCCATTGCCCCACCCAGAATGTGTGGAGGAAATGTCGCATAAGGATATTCTTTGAATGACACATAGTTTTTTGCATCGACTCTTCTCTGCACAATGTTCATAGTGTTCCACCGACCAAGAATAAAGTTTCCAAATCGTCTTCTATGTCGTGTTAGGGCCTCCAACGTATGAGATGGTTTCACGCCAAAATTATCGTCTGATTTTACTACACATTTGGCATGAGGACAATATGTGCTGACCCATTTTAACGCGGATGTTGACTTGAGGGTTTAGTTTCTGTATTCGTCTAGAAAGTCTTCTTGCACAATGTCACCAAATCTTCTCATTTCCATGTTGATCCCTACCTGAAACCTTCTAGACTTGTTATGGTGGTTTGATCTTCCTATGAAGAATAATAAAGTTGCATTGTTGTTTTTCACAAAGGAATAGGAACCCTTTAAACCTTGTCTTGACTTCAGTCGATTTTCAAAGTTCTCTGGGGCTGAAGGTACTGCAAACACAACATCTATTTTCCTGTTCAGGCATGTATCCTTTGGATTGTGGATATACGGATAGTCGTGTCTATTAATGATTGGCTGGGACAGGAATCGAAAGACGGCTTCCTGTTTGTGAAATTCTTGCTTCAGAGTCCAGTTCAAAGATCTGAACACATCATCATCTAGAGCAGGAGAATGAATGCTTTCAAATGAAGATAACAGTGATGAGGAGCTGACTCCATTTTTCTTATTTATCCTTTCTCTGATGCAAGCTGCAAAAGACCTTGCAAAACTCCGCTTGGAACCGGTAACATTTCCAACCAATACTGAGCCCAAACCAGAAATGTCCAAAGATTTAGCTTCAATTCTGGGATTGAGTTGTAGGTCATGGCCAAGACCTTTCTCTTTTGTGTGAGAATGTAGCAGGATTCCAATATTAGCGAAGATGGAAATGAAGAACATGAATACAATGGCGACTTGAATATATGTGCTTCTCCGAGATGGCACCCTGTTCTCTACTATCCTGTAAGCAAATGTAGAAGTTATATATGGAGTCTGAGATCTAATTTTAGATTGTTTCATTTAATTGAAGAAAATGAAGAAATAGGAGTAGTTAACATTGAAGAGACTATCAAGAAGAAGAATAAGCAGTGGAAAAATGAAAATACCAAAATGATTTTTAAAATGAAAACAAAAGGACAAGACAGAGAGGAGACGGAAGAGACAGGAGCAGAAGAAGAATGCCATTTTCTAGAATTATAATTGTTGATATTTCTCTGTAGAGGTGTCACCATCTACTTTTGCAGTAGTAATAGTAGCAGTTATGTTAATACAATAATAATAATACCAGTATTACTAATTAAGGAACGGAAAACAACAGAAGACCAAATAAATATATATTATATGGGGAAAATATAATTCCAACAAAATTGTGATTTTTAATAAACAGAAATTAGAAGAAAAACATCGACCAAAATGATATTTTCATAAATGAATAAAAGAAAAGATCAAACCAAAAGAAACAAAAAATGCAAACCTTAAAACAGATACCATTAAAGAGTAATACAGTAATAGTAATAAGAAACAAAAGCAAAAAGGATTTACAAAATATAACAGCATGGAAAAACTCAAAAACTAAAATAAATCTACTCTAAATATATAAGAAAAAAACTATGATGTAAATACATCTCACCAAATACATGTAATTGTAAATGACATTCTGATGGCAGTAAAACATAGGAAGGAAAACCAAATTACATTTGGTTGAACCGGGTACACATTGCTGAAACGGTGGATGAACAGAGGCAAATAAAGCCCATCAGATGCTATTCCACCCTCTTGCCATCTCTTTAAAGAAAAAAAAGTGTATGCATTATCGTTTTATTTTTTTCTTTCTTATTTGGTTTTTCACAGTCAGCTTCTAGCTTCTTTTCTACTGGCTGGATGTCTGGAGGATTCTTGTTTCCATTATTGTCTGTAGAAGTAAGCCTAAATGTCGAAATTGTGCAGGGGACCACACTTATCAAAATTGCAAATTACAGAACAGGAAATATAAACAGAAAGTGTGCAAAATGTCTAGGAAACCACAGTGCACGTTTCCTAGGATGTCCACATTACCAACAAACAAAACTAGCTCTAATAAAATCAGTCAGTACTAACACACCATTTAAAGTAGTAATACAACAACTTCAATCATCCATTGCTACATCTACAACTCCACCACCAAGAGAAATCACAGTCAGTACCAACAATGTTGAAATAACCCAAAAGAAAAATAAGTCCAAAAAATACTGATACATGACAGCAATCTACCAGAAGAAGGAGAAATAACCAAATCATTTGTAACGGAAGATATAGTGAGAAAGGCAGAAGAATTAATTGAAAAACCATGAAAAAACCCACTCAAACGCATGAAGTAGCAAAAGTAATTGGCTAAATTAGCAGTACTCAAAGAGGAGAATGGAGATTTACTGAAAAGGATTGAGTCAGAAAGACAACTCACAAGGAGTGAGCAAAAACGAACAGATAAAAACCAACAAGAAGAAAATTTAGAATGAAAAATATGAACAGATTGTCAAAAACTTATTCATTCTGTTATTCTTTCTTTGTGTGTAGTTGTTAACCCATACTGGCTACTAGTTGTTGAATCATGCTTTATTTGCTAAATGATGTGAATGTCCACCAGTGGATAAATGTAGATGTTGGGACTGGTGTAGTAAAGTGTAACGATTGTCAACTCATCAAACCCAGCACAGTTTTGGTCATACAGGTCATCTTGTCCTGGAACGTGATGAGGCTCCGACAAGAAGGTGAGTGTAAACAATGAGTGTGTATCTGAATGTCAGTACGCGAATGGTAGAATGATTCGATAGAGTTGACAGGTTGGTAGTACATCACTCATACTCACACTGTTCGAATTCAAGAAGTACTGGAACTACGGTGGTCTTTTTATAACATTTAATGGGACGCACACTTGGACAGTACGTGTATGGTTACAGGAACAAATGTCGACATAGACAGCATAATGTTGATCACAGGAATATCATCTTAAGTTAGCATTCATGCTTGGCAAATATCATAATGGAGCATTCGTAAATAAGCATTCAGCGTTCCATCATGTAAATCATCTGGCTTTACTGACTGGGCACGTCAGACCATAACCAATACATAGGAAGGCTCCTAGACCTAACCTCGTCTAGCGAATATTCCTTCACGTAAAGTTCAATATATATATATATTTCATAATATAGGAATCCCAGACATGGGTTCTCACATGTAGCAGTGATCTCTTGGTTCATCGAGCGATAGTACAGGCATCCCTTTTTCTCACTCGATAAATACAAAGTATATGAATTTCAACATGGCTGTTCTCTCTCTCGTGAGCTTCACTCACTATAGAATATAGACCAAAATTAGTCATTCATTAAATGTCCTCATTTCTTCATAGGTTCTCTCATAGAGGTAATTGAATAATATCATACAATCCAGTGCTGATACATAGGAATGTCTTCTTCCTTTGAATGGATATTCTTTTTAAAAGTACCACTGTGCATCTGCTTATCAACAACGATGGCGAAGCCCAAGTTCATAATAAATTGTGGTTTTACCTTTTTATGCGAAATATAACTTTGCCATTCCTTGGCAAAAGAGAATAAACACTGGGGTAAAGTACATACAACATGTCTAAATGATTATCACTTTTTCCCCATCCATATATAGATCACTATTTCGGCAAAAAAGCCTGCTACAACAAAACTCGGCATCCTCACAGGATGACAGCCATGGATCACACCCTTTGCTAGCGATACTTCCGCTGCATAGCCTTTGACCTTTTCTAGCGACAACCAAATTAGTTCGACTTAGAAATGCAAAGATATCCATATATAAGACAGACTCGTCCTACTCATACAAACACTACGTATAAATTCAGGCCATAGATATACTGAAGCAAGAACAATCTATTCCTACCCAGCCACAGAATAAATCGCAGTAGGCCTAGAGTCGTCTGCGGAGTCCGATCGAAGATGACAGAACTATTTTCAAGGGAAGCAACCCAAAAATGACTTCTCCTTAAGCACTTAAAAAGGAAATACTTTGCTTACAAAATATTTGCGAACATAATAAGAATATAAATGTATTATATTGCAAGATAGTAAAAATTGCCCTTTACAGTCTTACCACACCTCCCGGGAAAAAAAAATAAAATTTTTTTTTTAAATACATCTAGGAGCACCGTAGAATAGGCTCACAACGCAAGAATACTGCGCAGATGAAAATATCAGGAATAACTATAATTCCTAATATGACTGGTGAGAATATATATCTCAAATCTGAGAGAAATTGTTTCCCTACGAATAAATGTTTCCAGGAAGGTGTGATGTACGTATAATACAATTCTGGTAATTATACAATGCATACCAAAAATTCACACTACAATCTTAAATTTATGATTTATGAAGAAACAATCATCAAAGAACAGCGGCGAATTAACATCAATAAACCGCTAAGTAGCGATACCATCATTCTATTATTAAATTCTCAATTATATTTATAAAGTGGCGTTAAAAATACTTTGTTATCCTCTTGCGGTATTAAAAAAACCAAGCATTTTTAACATTTGCATTAAACATCTCCGCAAATGTTTTCCGGTTCTTCTGTATAACTGTTTTGTTTTGTGCCTGAATCGACATACACTATTTAAAATATAGTTGAAAAGGTATAAATTGATGTACAAAGAATCAACTGATACGAGTTAATTGCTATTACTAAAGGTACACAGTTGTCCAGATATAAAACACATTTTCTGAACCACGGCACTTATATTTATAGAATGAACCAAAACTTGCCAATAGCGTTATTTATATAAGATTTATACAATACGACCTTTGTAAGCTTGTTTCCCACAGTGATTTGGATAGTTAAGTATGCTATTTTTCACAGGTTACAAAGTTATGCCATACAAAGTCTTTTGATTAAGACTAACGAAGAAGTAAATCTTATTTACTTTTGCAAATTGACCCAATCCATTAGAGTTTTAATCTGCCCCTAGTGGATTAATCATCACACAAGCCAGGGGCTCTTGATAAGACTGTCAGCAGTTAAGAAGAATCTGGCAGTTGCTCAATAGACAAAGCATTAGCTGGAATAGAGAGCTTCCAGAGTCCAGAAACTCTTGATTGAAGAACCTAAGAAACTTACGCAGCTTAGAATCCCAGAGGGAAAGGGAAAAAAATACAAAGAGAGGATGAACAAAAGAAATTGCAGATACAGACTGATGAAAAAAGATTCCAGATGGAAATGGAAAAAGAGAAAAGAAAAGATGAAGCTGCTGCTGAAGAGAAAAAATTACAGGCTGCTGCAGAAGAGAGAAAATTACAAGCTGAAGCTCAAGAAAAAAAAGCAATAAGAGAACATGAACACCAAAAAGAACTTTTAGCATTTGATTTAGAAAAGTTAAAGTTAACAAACATAAGTAATGTTAATCAAGCATCTAGTGGTAATGGTAAACCCTTTACTTACAAGGTCAAGGTACCAGCGTTCAACCCTTCCAGTGATGACATAACATTCTGGCTAAACAGATTTGAACGCTCGTGTCGGGCACATAATGTGGACAAATCACAATATGCTAACCAGTTATCAGAAAATCTGAAAGGTGATTCTCTGACTAGTTTAAGTTTGGGTGAAGAGGCTGACAAAGATAACTATGATGTTATTAGGGCAGCCTTATTAAAGAAGTATCAGTTGTCTGAAGAGGGTTATCGGAAGTTGTTTAAGACAATGGTGCCTGAGGCAGGTGTAGAATTCTCAGAATTCATTGCAAGGACACGTCTTACATTTGATCGTTGGATTGAGCTATCAAAAACAGAAAAGACTTATGAAGCCCTTATGGACTTGATACTCAGAGACAAGATTATGTCAAGTATAAATAAACCTTTCCTCGAATTCTTACATGAGCGTAAACCTAAGTCTCTAAAAGAAATGGAACAGTATTGTACCCAATACGTCACTGCACATCCGGACGTAGCTATTAGCAACAGTAAGGTTAAAGAAGGTATGCCAGTTGCTTCTGCAACACCATACAACCCTAATCACTCTCACAAATTCCAAGGACCTCAAAATAGGTTTAATAAAAAAGGTAACTATTACAGTTATCAGAACCAAGGTAACCAATCATTTCAGGGTTCTTCTTCGAATACCTGGAGAAGAGCTGACAGCCCTCGATTCAGGGGTGGTCATAATTACAGGAACTTTCGCAAAGGAAGTCATTCTAGAAACTATCCAAGTTTTCCTTCATGGAGACAACAGGATCATAATTACCGAGATACTCATTATAATGAATATGATGATAGTAACCAAAGGAGCTATGATTCAAACCCGAGTAGGGGTTATAATAGTGGAAACAATGATATGTACAGAGGCAATAATAACAGAGGTAGAGCACAATTCAAAAAACATAAAGCTCATTACCAGGCGAACTCTGCACAGCAAGAGTCCCACGAAGCCTATAAACAAAATAAAGATAATGATGACTCTAATAATATGGCATGTGCCGCTTTGATTTTGGGAGAGCATCTCAGTGCCCCCAATGCAAAACATTATTTGAGCCAACCACAGTGTCTACTTTAAGCTGTGGCCATCCTCTTCCCGCTCTTCCTGCGTCAATCGCGCATGATGGGAGAGGTTCTCTTGTCTACACAAAGGTTTAGTAAATGACAATCCAGTCTCAGTACTTTTGATTCTGGATGCACAACTATTGGGGTTAGGCAGTCACTCATAGATCCTTCTCATTCTACAGGCAAAGTAGTCAAATGCGTAACATTTGGCGGCACCATAGAGAAATACTCTACCGCTATCATTAGGATTGCTACTCCTTTCTTCACAGGAGATGTACACGCATGTCTTTTGCCGGATCCGATCGCTGATCTTATCATCGGTCGCATTCACGGAGTCAAAGAATGTACTCCGGAGCAAATTTCCGTTTGGGAAAATCAAAATATGCAATCTGCTAATGCAGTAGTCACTAGAGCTCAAGCTCTCAATATGCCTGAAACTTCATCTGTTGAAGATAATGAAGTGCATAACCAAGATGATCCCTGATCTGGTAATTTCTCGTGACTCGTTTATAAAACAACAAGAAGAAGATCCGACTCTTAAGAAATTCTTCACTCTTGTAACGAAAGGTGATCCGAATAAAGATTCAAATTGTAAATCTTGGATTACAATGAAGAATGGCGTACTTGTACGTATTGTGCAAGACTCCACTAAGTCAAGTCATTCTCAGATTCTTGTACCCAAGAATTTGAGAGTTAAGATCTTACAACATGCACACGACTCTCAGTGTGCTGGTCACATGGGTTTTTCCCGTACAAAGTCAAGAGTTCTTGCGGCTTTCTTTTGGCCTTTTGTGAACAAGGACATACGGATCTATTGTCGATCCTGTAAAGTATGTCAAGAAGTCAAATCCAAAGGTCCTCGTCATGCTGCGCCTATTCAGGCTGCAGATATTCCTATTCGTCCATTCCAGAAAATGGCGATAGACATCATTGGTCCATTCAAGATCAAATCTGCTAGAGGACATCAGTTTATCTTAACGTGTGTAGACATGTGCACACGTTGGCCAGAGGCTATCCCTCTAAAGAGCATTACTACCGCTGACATTGCAGATGCTCTTTGGCTTATATTTTCTCGGCTGGGATTCCCCGAGAAATATTATCAGATCATGGCACCCAACTGATATCGGATACCATGTCTCAAGTAATGTCTACTCTACAGATAGAGAGATCTTTGAGTAGCATCTATCATCCTATGTCCAATGGGATGGTCGAGCGACTAAATAGAACACTTAAGAACTTATTAGGGAAGATAACTGAGGATCATCCTCAGGATTGGGATAGGGTTTTACCCGCGGCCCTCTTCGCGTACAGAGAGGTCCCCAATGAACATACAGGGTTTTCGCCCTTTGAACTTGTCTTTGGCGCGCGACCGCGCGGCCCAATGTCTTTGCTGCATGATCTTATAACAGCTGACAATATTGACGATGACACAAAATCTTCTTACGAGTATGTCATCGCGCTGAGACAAAAGATTATCGAAGCATGCAAATTGGCAACGTCCTCTTCTGAGTTTGCTAAGCAGAAGGCAAGACAATTTGCTAATAAGAAGAGAACTTTACGACAACTTTGTCCTGGTGACAAAGCATTTGTTTTGCTACCTTGTCGTGAAAATAGACTCCTTATTAGTTGGAAAGGTCCGTACGATATAATATCGAAAATTTCAGATGTTGACTACATCGTCGATATTAACGGGAAGCATAAAACCTTCCACATCAATATGCTTACGGAGTTCCATGAACGTCCTGACTATCTACAGCCTATTTTCCAGGCAACGGACGATTCTCATGTCAAACATGGTCATTACTCATCACTGTCTGTAATACAGGATGAGGAAACAAGTTTTTCGGATGTTAATCTCCCGCTTCCAATGATCCCACTTCATTCTAGTGAATCATGGAAAGACGTTACTGTTTCTCCTGATTTGTCTCTAGGAGAACGGCGACAAGTTTCGTCTATGTTACAAACATTTCAGGATGTCCTCACTGACATCCCTGGACAAACTCATGTCATTGAGCATGACATTGTTCTAACTGAACATACTCCAATTAGGGTTAGGCCTTATCCTATCCCTATACATTTCCAAACACAGGTTGAAAAGGAGTTGGATGAAATGATAGATTTACAAATAATCGAACCATCCACTTCTGCATATTCTTCGCCGATGGTTATTGTTCGAAAAAAAGACAATAACATACGTCTTTGCGTTGACTATCGCAAATTGAATCAAGTTACGAAGTTCGATGCTGAACCTATGCCTTTACTAGAAGAGTTACTTACTCGTCTTTCTAAATCGCATTTTTTCACTAAACTTGATTTGTCTAAAGGATATTGGCAAGTTCCATTATCCGAACGCGCCAAACCTCTTACCGCTTTCTCTACTCCCAGAGGCCTTTTTCCAATGGAATTTTATGCCTTTCGGCCTTATGAACGCACCAGCTACATTTGTACGCATGATGCGTCGAATCCTATCGTATCGGTCAGATGTCATTGCTTATCTAGACGACATCTGTCTTTTCAGCGATACTTGGGAAGATCACTATTCAGGATTAGTTGAATTATTATCAACTCTGCGTGAGTATAACCTGACAGCAAAACCATCTAAAGCTTGTATTGGCTTTAGCGAAATTGCTTTCTTAGGCCATCGAGTAGGTCACGGTTTCTTGAAGACAGAAGACCATAATATCACTAAGATACTTAACATCTCTATCCCTAGGACTAAAAAGCAAGTGCGAAGTCTTTTAGGTCTCATACAATTTTATGGACGTTTCATTCCGAATCTGTCCTCTATCATGGCACCTCTCTCTACACTATTAAAGAAAGGGTCGCCTAACATGGTTCACTGGTCTCATGAATGCCAATCTTCACTAGAGAAGATCAAAACTATGTTTTCATCACCACCTATTTTAGTGTTACCTACAACAGATAAGACATTTGTTCTTCGTAGTGACGCTTCATCCACTGGGATTGGAGCGGCACTAATGCAAGAGTACTCTGGAACTCTGCATCCTGTAATGTACATATCCAGAAAACTTAATGCTGCAGAAAGGAATTACTCGGTTTTAGACCGTGAATTATTGGCAATGGTTTGGTCAATTCTCAAACTCCAAAGATTCCTTCTGGGCGCGCATTTCGTAGTGGAAACTGACCAAAAAGCTCTTACGGCTATCCAAAGTAAAAACTTGAAGAGCTCGAGATCAACTCGATACGCAATCGCTCTTCAACCTTTTCATTTTTCGGTACGAGCTATCCGTGGTTCAGAAAATGTGATGGCGGACATTCTGTCCAGATGCCCACATGATGCCACTTAACTGTTAAATATTGGATCTTTTTAATATGTATAACTTTACAACAGTTATTTTTTGTTTCTTTACTAAGATACACATTTGTAATTTAATAATAGAATGATGGTATCGCTACTTAGCGGTTTATTGATGTTAATTCACCGCTGTTCTTTGATGATTGTTTTTTCATAAATCATAAATTTAAGATTGTAGTGTGAATTTTTGGTATGCATTGTATAATTACCAGAATTGTATTATACGTACATCACACCTTCCTGGAAACATTTATTCGTAGGGAAACAATTTCTCTCAGATTTTGAGATATATATTCTCACCAGTCATATTAGGAATTATAGTTATTCCTGATATTTTCATCTGCGCAGTATTCTTGCGTTGTGAGCCTATTCTACGGTGCTCCTAGATGTATTTAAAAAAAAAAATTTATTTTTTTTTTTCCCGGGAGGTGTGGTAAGACTGTAAAGGGCAATTTTTACTATCTTGCAATATAATACATTTATATTCTTATTATGTTCGCAAATATTTTGTAAGCAAAGTATTTCCTTTTTAAGTGCTTAAGGAGAAGTCATTTTTGGGTTGCTTCCCTTGAAAATAGTTCTGTCATCTTCGATCGGACTCCGCAGACGACTCTAGGCCTACTGCGATTTATTCTGTGGCTGGGTAGGAATAGATTGTTCTTGCTTCAGTATATCTATGGCCTGAATTTATACGTAGTGTTTGTATGAGTAGGACGAGTCTGTCTTATATATGGATATCTTTGCATTTCTAAGTCGAACTAATTTGGTTGTCGCTAGAAAAGGTCAAAGGCTATGCAGCGGAAGTATCGCTAGCAAAGGGTGTGATCCATGGCTGTCATCCTGTGAGGATGCCGAGTTTTGTTGTAGCAGGCTTTTTTGCCGAAATAGTGATCTATATATGGATGGGGAAAAGTGATAATCATTTAGACATGTTGTATGTACTTTACCCCAGTGTTTATTCTCTTTTGCCAATAGTGAGTGAAGCTCACGAGAGAGAGAACAGCCATGTTGAAATTCATATACTTTGTATTTATCGAGTGAGAAAAAGGGATGCCTGTACTATCGCTCGATGAACCAAGAGATCACTGCTACATGTGAGAACCCATGTCTGGGATTCCTATATTATGAAATATATATATATTGAACTTTACGTGAAGGAATATTCGCTAGACGAGGTTAGGTCTAGGAGCCTTCCTATGTATTGGTTATGGTCTGACGTGCCCAGTCAGTAAAGCCAGATGATTTACATGATGGAACGCTGAATGCTTATTTACGAATGCTCCATTATGATATTTGCCAAGCATGAATGCTAACTTAAGATGATATTCCTGTGATCAACATTATGCTGTCTATGTCGACATTTGTTCCTGTAACCATACACGTACTGTCCAAGTGTGCGTCCCATTAAATGTTATAAAAGACCACCGTAGTTCCAGTACTTCTTGAATTCGAACAGTGTGAGTATGAGTGATGTACTACCAACCTGTCAACTCTATCGAATCATTCTACCATTCGCGTACTGACATTCAGATACACACTCATTGTTTACACTCACCTTCTTGTCGGAGCCTCATCACGTTCCAGGACAAGATGACCTGTATGACCAAAACTGTGCTGGGTTTGATGAGTTGACAATCGTTACACTTTATTACACCAGTCCCAACATCTACATTTATCCACTGGTGGACATTCACATCATTTAGCAAATAAAGCATGATTCAACAACTAGTAGCCAGTATGGGTTAACAACTACACAAAGAAAGAGTTTAACAGTCTCCCTCAGCAAATGTCAAAGGGTATGAATGCTAATTGTTCCTGTTGCACACAGGTTGTATACACGCCAGATGCGCCCTCTCATTTGTCCATCCCTGCTGGTCTTGCACTTGATGCCAAATTCCAGCAGTCTTAGAATTGAGTCAGAAAGACAACTCATAAGGAGTGAGCAAAAATGAACAGAGAAAAAAATGAAAACCTTAAAACAGATACCATTAAAGAAAAAAAATGCAAAATGTAATATTTGCCATTCAAGAGACTAATCTTAATCCGAGTCAACATTTTACCATCCATGAATATAAAGTCTTTCAAAATGATAGGACAGAAACTCAAAAAGGAGGTGTGGCATTTCTAGTTAATAAAACATATATAATAACTGACTGGGAATCATTTAGAACAGAAAATTTTGAAGGAATAACTATAACAGTATCTGATTTACTCGTCCCTACATTTATTAGATTTTTGTCAGATCTATCTTTCTTGGCTTCTTTATCTGCCTTTTCATTTCCCTCTATGCCAACATGTGAAGGTATCCAAGCAATTAAGACTGAACGTCCCCTGGAATATAAGTATGTAGTAGCCAGAAATATCCCCTCTGCTATATCAGGTCTACTACATTCTCGTAAGTTTCTAAGTGCTTTAATTGCCATATGAACAAAATGGAATACCCCAAGGATCAGTAATATCTCCTTAAATTTTTACATTAATGGTAAATGATTTAGGTGAAGAATTTAATGATATAACAAATAGTCACAGTTTGCAGATGATGTTGCTATATGGAAACGTCTGCCAAATTTATATAATAATAATAATAATAGCCCCTTCAGTCATAACTGACTATGGGAATGCGCCCCTGAGGTGACAGCCCTCAGCTGCTTATTTTCCTGGTGCTCCTTTCGACGTTTTCTCCCCTCCTCTGCTTGTTGTGTGAGCCTCTCTTCGCCCAATCTGAGGTGGCGCCGTAAATAGCATCGCCACTTAGTGCGATCGGCAGCTTCATCCTCCCATGTTGCTGGATCCATGTCCAGTGCCCTCATATCTCTCTTGCACACATCTTTGAACCTCAGCTGTGGTCGCCCAACTGTTCTCTTGCCATCTGCCAATTGTCCGTAGAAGATATCTTTTGGGATGCGACCATCTTCCATGCGGCGAACATGGCCAAGCCAGCGAAGTCTGCGCTGTCTAAGCAGTGTATACATACTTTGAAGGCCAGCACGTTACAACACCTCGACATTTGTCACTTTATCTTTCCACGAAATGCCGAGGATGCGGCATAGACACCGTAAATGGAAGGTATTGAGCCTTCTTTCTTGCTTAGCATAGGTCGTCCAGGTCTCGCTGCCATATAGGAGTGTGCTGGTGACGCAGAAAATTTATATAAGGGTCTACAAAAGCAAATAAATAAAGTATGTAAATGGATGACAAAATGGGGATTTCAGCTGAATTCAAATAAAACAATGGGAATGATCTTCAGTAAAGGTAGGATTTTTAAAAAGAAAATCATAGACATAAATATCCAAGGGCAAAACATTATTACAGTGCAATCCACTCGATATCTAGAAATTACATTGGGCCAACAGCTAAACTGGAATAAACACATAGATAAACTAGTGGAGTCTTGCAGAGGGTTGACTAACTTGTTAAGATATTTGATAGGTAATGGATGGGGTGCAAGCACTAAGACAATGCTCACTTTTTATAAATCTTATATTATCATTGAAGCACTATACAAGGACGCAAGCAGTGCTGTTTTTGCAAGCAACGACATTGGAGAATTTTTCAAAACAACTGTAGGAATTTGCCAGGGATGTATCCTGTCACCAGTGCTCTTTAATATATATCTAGAACATATTATGCAGGAGGCTCTCTACGATTATAAATCAACCATATCGATTGGAGGCCGACCTCTGTGTAATCTACGTTTTGCTGATGATATTGATCTGATAGCTGGAACAGAATCAGAACTTCAAGACCTTACCTCTAGACTGGAGAAAGTAACAAGAACATATGGGATGGAAATTAATATAGAAAAAAGCAAGATATTGGTGAATAGCCATAAGAAACATGTTCCGACCAACATTACGTTAAATGGGCAAACGTTAGAAGAAGTTAACACCTTTAAATATCTCGGGTCCACTATATGTAGTGATGGAAGATCAAGTAAGGAAATCAATACAAGACTTGAGATGGCCTGGTCCATGAATAGGCAGGAACTTTAACAACGGTTTTTCCATGACACACTAGCTTAGAGACGCATTGGAGCTTCTGAGACGAGCAGCAACGACCGTGTAATCTGTGATAGTTCAGAGAGTTTCCACCTCTGACAAGCGAATCCATGGTGACTGTGTTATGGTTGACTGTAGAACATTTATGATGCGGCTTTGTGATTGATCGGAGATAGACCTCGTTGAATCCATAATCATCGTTGAGATTGCTGTTAAAACAACGAAAACCCACTTAGAACTTACTTACTAAGTCGTTTCCCTTCTACCTGTGAGGTGTAGAGGTTTGTGAGAGAGAGAGCGCCATACTTTTCTATCGGCTTCTTCCTTTGGAACCACCATTAAGATCAGTCGGTGACCTTCAGATTGTCTAATGTTGTTCCTCCCAGAGGACTTTGACGTCAATCTGGAGGTCTGGATCCCTGCTTTTTAGTTGCCCATGCTTGCCGTGGTAGCCGTCTTTCTTCCATTTCTGCAGACTTGGCCAAACCATCTTAGTTGGTACTGTTTTACTTGGATCTGAGGGGTTGGGTTTTTTAGGCCTTGACGTATTGTCTGGTTGCGGACCATTTATCTTGTCCGTTCTTCAGTTTTCTTTACAAAACAGTTACATCATGATGAAAAAATACAATAAAAACTGAGGGGATCTGCACTTGTGTGGGTTGAAATCTCATTGCGCATGACTCACATCCATTTGTACTTAAACAAGTGCACAAAATAAACAGGAAAAATTAAGTTTTAAACAGAATTCTTAGCATCAAGCTATTTACAATAATCAGGTGAAATCAGAATTTACATCAAGGTGCTATTAAAGAGTAACAGTTGGAATGAAATAAAGTTACCCCTTAGAATTATGGAGAAAGGAGTTTAAGAATTAAATTGGTTTGAGCAAGCAGTTACTGATTTAGTTCATAGAATTACAGTCTCACCCAACATACAGCTTTCACAGATGTCAACTAGCAACTACAACCATTGTTTAAAAATCCCAATGAATACCAAAAGATACCCTACAGGATGGAAGAGAAAATGCCAGGAAATTGTCCATATGGTTACTTTTAATTACATACGTACAATTAATAATCCGTTTTGTGAATACAAACCAGGTGTATTTCACCCCTGGGAGATCAAAAACCAGTACATTTTAACAATACACAGATAACCACCTAGCGGTACTCGAAATACTTAGAGCAAACTTAAAATGAATATAGAAAAACTCTTTCAAAAATTGGACATTGTCAATAAATACACACAACAACATTATCAAACGTACAGCATTAGCTGTTTGACACATTATGGATCCTACCCCCCACCCCCCCCCCAAATCCCTGGCAAATTAGGGATAGGAATATATTAGTTATTTCCAATATGGAAAATGGCAAAAGTGGAACGTTGTAGTATCACGGAAATACACCGCATTCAATTTTCACTGCAGAGATGGACGGGCGATACTAAAAGCAAAAAAACAGTTCTCTAATAACCCTCCCAAGAAACTCAACAGGTAGGTAACAGACTCCTCTTTCAACATGTTATAAGCACTTAGAATGCTTACGAAACCGTCAATACCTTTTCAAATTGCATTGTAGGATATATTTGCACTTCTGGCTACTACAGTACTTATATTCGACAGAATGATGTTCAGTCTTGAATAGCTTGGATAACTTCACATGTTGGCATAGAGAGGTTTCTTCACCATGAGAAAGCAGATAAAGAGGCCAAGAAAGGTAGTTCTGATAAAAATCTAAATAAATGTATGTGGGATGAACTCGTAAATCTAAGAGATTAAGAGCTTCAATTAAGATTTAATAATTGTAACACGTTTTATGAATGGAAAGCAGGAGTGGGACTAAAATCTGAAAGGAAGACATGCATATAAGATGTTTCATTAAAGCTCCAACAAGTGTTGTCCTTGATATCTAGGGAATTGAAAAATTGTCAGTAATAAGAACCGCTCTCGACTACAGCTGGGAAAAGGCTATTTCAGAATAGAAGAACATTACAGTGCAGGATATCTTCAAGACAATAATATAGAGCATTTCTTGTTAAAATGTTAGAGGTGTGAACAAATGAGAATACCAATATTAGATTATTTGCAGGCATCAAATTTATCTATAAATATAGAAGAGGTGTTAAGAATAGACATACCTAGGGAACTTTATAATATAGTCAAGCAGTATTTAACAAGAACAAAACTTAATATATAGTAATTAGGAATGTGAAGGTCTCATACTGTTCTTACAATACATATGACTTTTAACAGGTGAAATCTAATATCTGTTAAGGTCAGTTATATATATCTGGAACCACCACTCCCCCTTAATATTATTTCGTGTTCAGAGTATTTCTTCTTCGTTTTGTTTATGTTTTGAAGGTTTTATTTTTTGAAACATAACAAGCATAAATAATTCTCGCCGTTGATTGTCCCTCGGTCACATCTACAGGGATGTGACAACGGTGGATGAAATGCCCACTTTAGACATTAATTTGTATTGTTCCCTTATATGTTACCTTCTCCCGAAAACAAATAATCCTAATATAACACCTCAACGAAGAAAAGTGGTGAATTTTTGCAACACAGAGGTGATGTAACAGTGCTATATGAACAAAAAATACGGGAAAGTTATTGATTGTAGAACCAGGGAAGTTTCATTCCGGAAACGAATTTAACAATCATCATATTGTTTTTCGAAAAGCGGACCCCAAAAAATGCAGTGCAATGGTGAATGCAGTCAGCGAACCCAACTAAAATGAGCAATAACTAACAGATGAAGCTGGTGAAGACTCATCTTGACTGCCTGGTCTGGAACCAGCGAATCAGAGACTATCAAGATACCGCACTCCACTTCCACGTGGTGGTGGTCACCGAAAAGCAGTCTGCTGCATGCATGGCTGGGCTGAGCGAGTATAGTGCGGATCGAGAATGGTGGAAGGCAAACCCGTGGGCGGTCCATAAAAAATGCCGTGCAGAAGTCGGATGTTGTCGACCCGAAAGGTTGCAGATATCACAGGAGCTTAGGGCGCTAACAACACAACGCCAACCACCGTCCCTTTTCAGGGCGAAGCGAACGGGAAGAGTAGAAGAAGCTTTTGTTAAAAAATAACTTTAATAAAATGTAAGTTTTTGATTGTTTTTCTTCAAGACAAAACTTAACCCCACAAAATTTTAATTTTAAGTTTTAAAGTTTTGCTAGACTTAATTGCAGGAGCTACTCGTGAGGTTCGCTGGAACCATGAAACGGTCTTTTTTTATTGGATGCATTAGATACCATAAAGCTTTCCTCACATGAGTGATATCCATGACTCAGCAAGTTGATTTCCCAGCCGTGAAAAGTTTCTTAACGAACAGTTTTGTTTGTGCCCTATCAGGGAATGTCACCGATTACCTGCATTTGCTGAAAATCAAAGGTTGCCTGCATGTATCGTTGCTATTGCGAAATCTAACCCCCAAAAAAAAACTGACTATTGAATGGCACGCATTTGTGTGTCATAAAAGTCTGTGCATCAGAATTCCATTGCAATGGAGACAAATTATCACTGGTAGTAATAAGGGGACGTGAAGAACGAGAGTTATTAATTCCTCACAGTTGGACTTAGAACTGAGTCGAGCGCAGGTCACAGTTTGCCAATTTAGGATGCGACGTCGTCAATTCTCAGTGATTTTGTAGCATTTAGCAATGAACGGGAGGTCAATAAAGCTCTCAAGGACAATCTTGTTTGATCACGCCAAAGACTTTTGAAGAGAAGTTGTCCTTCCTGACCCTGGTTTTCGGACACGGGCCATACCTCTATGTCGACCCTCACTAAACAAGGAAACAAAATCAGTAAAATGGAAAAATTGAAAGTTTTTGTTTAAAAAACATTTTTATACAGGGAACATGATTGAAAATCAACAAATCCACGCACTTTTCACAGACAGAAAATGTTGTTGTCATCAAATAACTTTTATATAAATGGAATTAAAAAAAATATTTTTAAAAAGCCAATATTACAAGTTTTTGGATTTACTTTCCGTCATCATTTGACGGGTGGTTAATTGTTTTATTGCTACTGCAAGAGCTTAATAAAGCATAATTGAAATAATTATGATTTGCCTATTTACTAATGATATTGACCAGGTTTGTAGTGATGTCATTTCCCATATCGGTATTTTTGTTCATATTATTTGGAATTTGAAAACAATAATATTTCCCTAAATTAATAGACCCCATCAAAGGTTGAACGGGATATCCTTTTGGTAAATTATTAACTAAGAATGCAAAAACATTATTGTCTGTTTAATAAGGAGGTAATTTTAAATTGCTTTTATAAATTCATCATGCTAAGAAGCTTTCTTCAAAAAGATGTAGTAATAGGTGCTTCAATTACCTTTGGCTGCAGTTTACCTCTGCCTCTGCTTGCCAGTATATAGCTCCATAGATCTCTTGTCTCGTGGAATAGACTTCTCTTATTTCTTTGTTTGTGTACTGTTTTATTTTTATTGTTCATGGAACAACTAAGGATAGTGGTTTCTTGCTTTTATTTAAATCTGTTTTTCTAGTCTCTTTTCCCCCTCCCGGTAAGCTCATCCTTAACTTATGGATAAACGTGTTCTTGTGTTCTGTTCCCTTCCTCTTATTCTTTATTGATTAACATTTTTCTAAGTGTCCCCCGCCTCCCCCTCCCCCCCCCCCACCCCCCCCTT
>JAMPIV010013321.1:0-100491 GCA_024509875.1 Oreohelix idahoensis
TCCCGATTTATGGCCTAGAAAAAGTCTCCCTGCTGCTGTATCTTCAAGTAGCCAACATATCTTTATGGCCTCATCTAGCCTATACAGCTTCAAGGAATATAAAAGAGGAATTTGAGAGTTTTTACTTAATCAGTTCATGATTTCTAATACAAAGTAACAGGGCGCAAAAGTGAGACAACAGCTGTAAAGCCACGAGCAAATAGTAGAATTACTTGATATGAGATTATCATAAAATATTTACCTCTGAAATTGTGAAGTCCAGCCCTTGCCTGGCACAGAAAGGGGAGTAAGTTGCTTCACAAAGAACTTTCTTGAATAGGTGTTTTCTGGGGGAAAATAACCATCAATCAATCAATCAATCAACCAACAAATCAATCAATCAGAATCAAACAATCAGTCATTCATTCAATCAATCATGTGCATAATTTTCTACTCGACGCAGGTAGTCTTCGTGAACTGATCATCCCCCGGGTGTGTATGTCCTCCTGCCTGTTTGCATGTTTTTCTAGCCTATCTATCTATCTATCTATCTATCTATCTATCTATCTATCTATCTATCTATCTATCTATCTATCTATCTATCTATCTATCTATCTATCTATCTATCTATCTATCTATCTATCTATCTATCTATCTATCTATCTATCTATCTATCTATCTATCTATCTATCAACCTACTGACCGATACGAGAGACCCGTCTTCTTTAAAAGTCCATTCATGCGCACCTATTCTAAACATAACTACCAAAAAATGTCGGGTAGCAAATATTGGGGTTCAATTTCTTTGTAAAACACTATCTTGTCTATCTACAATCTTGTAAACTCCTCTATCGACATCTTTCTATCATGTAAAACCTCTTCTAGTCTCTCTCTACACTATTCTATCTATCTGATTTATCTATATATCGAATTTATCTATCTATCTATCTATCAAACTATGAGTATCTATCTATTTGTTCTAATCTATCTACTCAATGACCTATCAATCTACCTATTATCTATCTAGTCTGTCTGTCACATCTATCTATGAATCTATGCTAGTGCCAATGGTCGGTTCTATCTAATCTATCTATCTACTCTATCGATCAGAGGCTAATACTATTCTAACGGATCTAATACTTATCCCTTTATATCCCCCAACAACTGACCGATCAACGAGAGAAATTTTCAAAAATAAAGTTTTTTGTATCAAAACAACAATTGCACATAACTTACATGAATCCGAAAGCAAATAATTGCCCTATTTGTAAATTGACACCTGATCGTAATACTGACAAATCAATAATTTAAAAACATTGATCCTTGGCTCGACAAATAGGTGCGATAAAACCTACCATTTTACTACCAATGAACCTAAATCATTTTTAGCTCCTATCACTCGATAGATCTATCTATATCTGCCTACCAATTATCAAGGCACATCCATTTTTCTATTCAGATCAATCTATCTATCATCTATCTATCTATCTATCTATCTATCTATCTAGAACAATCAATCTATGTCTATCAGATCTATCATAATCCAAGTCATAGTAGAATGGCCTTCAAAACTGAGGCCCCATGCAGACCAAGTGGAACCAGTTTCCAATTACGATGGTTTGGCCATGGCTGGAGTCATTTAAAACCGGCTACCATGACAAGTATGGGAAACCGAAAGGCCAGAACAAGGCCTCTCCAGGAACGATCCACAATCGCACTGGCGAGAACAACATTCGACAGTACCTCTGGTAGGATACCAGGAGTAGACTGGAAACATGGCAGGAAAAAGACAGCCGAAAGGATAGCCTCATATGGTACAACCTCTACAACACCCAACAGTAAGAAGCAGAGACCGACTAAGTATTAATGAAAATACTATAGCTTTTCTACTCATCACCTCTTCCCTTTTAAAAAACCGATTAAAAGATTCACGGGAGATAAGTACTTTCGGCAACATACATACATTTTTCGTGTATACGGCACGCCCCTTATTTTTTTAGACAGCCAAACAACATAAAATGGAAATAATATTCTTTTAAAGGGAATACTCTGAAAAACATAACATTAGAGATTTTAAAAAAAAAATAAATAAATGAAACCCGAGGCTGCATATCAGACTTGATTTATCTATGGTACTTTCGATACATTTTTTCTAATGCAACTGGATAGCTCTTTCTTATCTTTGTAACAGCGCTATTGTTACAAAGCTGTGTGTAAATCTAAACGTGTTGAAAATGTCAATTGTGCAAATGTTCAGATCAGATCGGTTGCACCGTATTAACACTAGGCGCAATGTTATGTTCATTTAAGTGTTCTTGTTATGGTTTCAGTGTCAGAAAGTCCCCTAATACGCCCTAGATGTTGATTTCCACAAATCTCTGTAGAATTGTGTGCAAACCTTATTTAACCCAGGTAGTTCTTCCGTGATGAGAATGCAAGCTACGTGTTTGGTGTTTCTTGGCACGTGATGTGGCTATATAATGTAATGTTAGTGCACACAGTAATTTTGTTGACTCCAGTTTCATCACACAATAGCACACGAGTCATTGAACGATATATTAACACAGTCACCACTGAAAACTAACTGTTTCAACTGACAACAATTTTCTAAACCACTATTCCTAACAATAATTAGCTTAATCACTGGACGACAATCCAATAAATGATAAAATATTTTTATTAAAATTAAATATTGTATATAGAATATTGAAGCCATGCACTATTCACAAAATCAGCAATATTATTTATAGTTTCATTACTTTGTAACTCTAGATCTATCTAATCCTATCATATACAAATGTGAGAATCCTTGTTCTTAATTATCTCTATTTATATATTCCTGTCCCCATTATGACAAACACTTGAGAATCATTGTTTCCATTATTGCATAACAACTGTTTCAACTCAAAAGTTACACTGATTTTCAAAATCGTGTGTAAAGTAATAATATCATTTGTCTTAATAGTCAATGAACATTTCTTATTAAGTTTTACAGTATCTATAATTAAGTATCGAGTCAGTGGTTCTGAATATGTTTACTTACACGTGTCATCAAAAGCTAAGCACCTGGAATAAAGTCGTCACTTTTGATCCATTTTATGCCTGCCAGTCTATTACTCAACAAATAATCCGCCGTACTAAAGCAACAGTTAAAAAGTTAGTTGCTTATCCTTTACAGGACGTAGCAATCAACCCCAGCTTTTATTGGCTGTTTGTGATTTTTCTAGGCAATATTTTTCATTCAGTAGTTTGCCATTGCTTTCTGAACGGTACGGCGCTTATACCATTGTTATAACTTAGTAATATCCCTTCCATACCATTCCTACTTACGCTTAAAAATTGTAATCTCTAAAAGACAACAGAACATGAGAGGTAAAAGTTCATTCTAAATTGCTACCTAGAGTGCCTCATATGGGAGTTATTTTTCTCTTATTTTTATAGTTTCATGTTCTCTACTTAATTCTGATTTTCTTTTCCTCCTGTCTCTTGTTTGTCTGTCCCTGACGAAGGCCTTGTGGCCGCAACGTAGGTTTTTCTTGTCCTTTCTCCTTGTAAGACGTATTACTATTTGTGTGTGTGTGTTTTTCCCCCCTCATTCAACTGTTTTACCCCCGTCTTACGGCAGTTCTCCTCATATACTTATATAGTAAGTTATGACAGAAGGGGCTTTTATTATTCATCATCATCATGTGACGTATTCTTTCCAGAACGTTGTCTCCATTACAGCTGCTCTGAACGCATCACGATTCTGGGCAAGTCGACCTGCATCAGCCAAAGACAAGTTCAGACTCTCTGTGATGTCCTGGGTCCACCGTCGTCTAGGTCGACCCCTTCCCCTTTTTCCAGGGACCATGCCTTCCATCACTGTTTTTTTCCAGACTATTATGTCTTTTTATATGACCGAAAAAATTTCAGCTTCCTTATTGCGATGGTATTTAGGAGCCAATGTTCCTGTACGTTTAGTGAGTGCAGTACTTCTCTGTTGGTCTTTTTTTCTGTCCAGGGTATTCTCAACATCCTTCTGTAGCATTTCATTTCGAATGATGTAATCTTTTTTGCAACTGTTTTATTGAGTGTCCAAGTCTCGCAGCCGTATGTTGCTACTGGGAATATACATGCTCTGATCAGTTGTAACTTTGTTTTCTTTGCTTGTGCCTTGCCATAGGTTTTTCATCTGTATTAGTTTATGTGAAGCAATTGCAAGTCTTCTTTTAATTTCTACTGCACAGTCGCCAGAGCTGTTGATGATTGATCCTAAGTATTCGAATTCATTAACACTTTCCAGTTCTTCGTTATCAATTTCAATTTCTGGTTTGGTCTTTACTTTGTCTGTTGTCAATACTTTGGTCTTCTTGGTGTTTAGGTATAGATTCTGGGCCTCGCTGTGTTTTTTGGTGGACAGAATTAATTGTTCAAGTCCTTCTGGGTTGGTCGATAGGAGGACTGTGTCGTCAGCATATCTGATTTCCGGGATCTGGTACCCCGCCGATGTTAAATGAGTCAAACTCTGTGTGTTCTTGGTCATCTCTTACGTTTCTCATGATATTCTCGGCATAAATGTTAAACAGGTAAGGGGAAAGGGTACAGCCTTGTCTTACTCCTTTCTGTACTTCAAACCATTCTGATGTTTCCCCCTCTATTCTTACGGCTGCCTGTTGTTCTTGGTACAGCAGTGCGATGAGTTGTATAAGGTGGTTTGGAAATCCCATATTTTTTTCATAATAGCCCATAACTGCTGATGTTGTACACAATCGAAAGCTTTGGTGTAATCAATGAAACAAGTATGTAGGTCAACGTTGAATTCTCTACACTTTTCTATGATGATCCTCATGTTGAATATATGATCTCTAGTGCCTCTACCTGGTCGAAAACCCGCCTGTACTTCGTTTATTTCTGTTTCTAGCTTTTGTTGCATCCTTTTCATTATGATTTGTAATAGTATTTTGCTGGCATGGCTTATAAGAGCTATAGTTCTGTAGTTTGTGCACAGTTTCAGGTTGCCCTTTTTTGGCAACGGTATGTAAATTGATCTTTTCCATTCCTTGGGCCAAATTCCGCTTTGCCAGATCTTGCAGCATAATGCATGGTATTTACGAGCGCTGCCTTCTCCTCCTGCCTGTATCATTTCAGCTGTTATTTCATCACAACCAGGAGATTTTCCACTTTTTAAGTGTTTGATTGCGTTCCGGACTTCCTCTATGGTAGGTTCTGGTTCACGTTCCGCTTCATTCATGACGTTGTTATCTGCCGCTTTGTTTATTTCCGTATACATTTCTTGACAGTACTCCTTCCATCTGTTCAGAATATCTTTACGTTCTGTTAGAGTGTCGCCTTTCTTGTCGTTTATTGCACGAGGTGATGATTTAAAGTTGCTGTTCTTCAATGTTCTTACTTCAGAAAACATATTCTTACTCAATCCCTGTTCGCGCATTTCCTCTATTTTCCTGCAGGTGTCGTTTATGTATTGTTGTTTGTCTTGTCTGACTCGTTTTTTAATATGCTTTGTGTATTCCTTGTACAACTCCTGATTTTCTGTATCTTTTTTGGACTTCATTTTTTCTTCTCTCTACCACCAACTTCAGTGTTTTGTCTGAGATGTATTCTCTTCTCTTTATACTTCTTTTAGGAATTAACCTCTGTGCATTTGTAATATAAACATCTCTGATGTTATTGGCAAGTTCATCCAGTGTCATTTCCTCCTGTACTGCCATAAGAATGTCAAATTTGTTCTGAGTATCGATATTGTACTCTTCTGGTATGGCGCTTGTGTCATAACGTACTACTTTGTCGCTTGTAACGACTTTTTTTCAATTTGATCTTGAAGTTTGCAGCAAGAAGTTCATGGTCGGAGTCACAGTCTGCTCCTGGGAGCGTCTTGATGGATGAGATACAAGATCGCCGCCTTTGTTGTATTAAGATGTAATCTATTTGGTTCTTGCTTTTTCCGTCCGGTGACGTCCATGTATATAGTCGTCTAGGGTGTTGCATGAAAAGAGTATTTGTGATGACTAATCCAGTACATGGACCTATAACAAACTTCCTATATTTTAAGTTCTCTAAATATCTCTATCTCTATCTATATATGTCTCTATCTCAATCTGTCTCAAGTTGACCGTGCTAACAATAGTATTTGTACCCCTTTATTTTGCACCTGGCACCTGTATTTCTCTGCTGTTCCGTGGGAAAGTGTCAGGAGTTCATGATTTTGTAAACCTGACAACAGAGTAAAATGCTGATTTCAGCACGTATCTTGTCTTTCTAACGTCCTAATTAAACGACTCAATTGCACCAGTGCAGTTGTTCTCATGGATAAATGACCACTGTTTATGGTTATATCTACATTCCTTTTCCTATAAATGTAATTAACATCACTCAACATTACATTCCTTTCTCTAAATATAATAAGATGTCACTCAACAAGTACATTACTTTGTCTTTGTTTTTGGTGATATTTTAGAGTTCTCTCTAAAAGTGTGAGAACCATCGTTTAAAACTTAGAGTAGCTGTCACTCAAAGTTACCATGCACAGATGTGCACTACTCAGTGACCCGCACGTGATGCTACAAATAAAAAGGGTGATGCCTTTTTGTTTTTGTTGAAGCGCTCTTTTGATTGACAGCTCTCGACCCCAGTGTCAACTATTTGTGAACCTGCTTTCAGTTTGTAATAATTAAATGTGAGAAATTTTTTCTGCACGTTTTCATTTTGCATTAGAAGCTAGCGTTATAAACTATAATATTAAACTATATATTGTCTGGGTCAATACTGCAGATGGAGCATGCAGCCATGTTGTATTGTTCACTAATTCCCTATTATATGTTAATTATTATATTATAACTCAGATGTAACTATACATCTGAGCATTGCGCGGTCACACCTTTTGTATTCTTATTTTGATATCACCGTTAAGTCCACCAACATTGTCTTATTGCCGCCAAGGTATATGTATGGTTGTACACCCTGTAGTGGTCTTTCTTCCAGTACAATCTTGTTATCGTTTCCTTGCATTTATTCTCATTATCATTCTCGTTTCCCTGCGTATTTATAGATCACATGGTTCTGACATTTCAAGTATCACCATATTCATAATAGTCTCAGTGAAACGACTTTGGTTTGGTTTGGATTGGTTTGGTTTGGTTTTAAGCACCATCGTAATTGCACACGGACAACTCCATCAGTGATCCGATCTCCTCCCTTAGATCACACAAGGAGTATATCAGTATAGTTCACAAACTCTGGAGCACCGTTGAGGATCCCAGTGTGTGTGTACAGGAAAAACACATTCTATAGTTTTGTGGTGGGTATTTTTTAAATATATATTTTTCATATTTTGCCAGGGCAGCGGCCGTATGGCCTTCTCTTTACGATACCCAACTGCCGATGGATTTTTTAATGCGCGCAACTTGGATACCCGACCTATTATTTTTTCGCCTTTATCCGAGAAGGCTAAGCATCCGATCTAACTACCTTGGAGATCGGGGGGGGGAGAGAGTGGGGATTATGACTTCATTAAGAACCACTGGTTCTGAAAAAAATTCCCATAAATGATATGCCTTGTACTGGGAGCGAACCCGGTATCTTTAGAATTAGAGGCGGACACCATAACTCTTAGCCACTCCAACCTCCCGAAACGTCCTTAACGAATAATGATAAAAACCCTGCCAACGTTTCAGGAAAATACGGAAAAGCCCACTTTACACCGTGAAAACTAAATTGAAAACCCATCAAAAGAATGCGCATGCCTTGCAATCTTTCCATGGTTCATTTTTTTTTAGGAAATCCTGAAACAGCGCATTACACCGCTAAAGATAAATTGAACAGATCTTAAAAATCACGTCAACATTTCGATTCTTTCATGGTGCATTGACTATTGATCATACGTCTTGATATGTATGACTTGGGAGCCGCGTTGGTGTAATGGTTACCACATTGCACTGGCGAACAGATGTTCAATGTTCAAGCCCGGGCGTGAGCTTTTAAAGGAGTGTCATTGACCGGGATTTTGACTGAATAACCCGAACGGCTCCTGAGATAAACCATCTGTGGATGGGAAGGAGCGAAGCTCCTCACTGGGTTGGTAGGAAAGTCCACAGGCTCCCCAGCCTCGCAATGACATGTTATTGGGCCGAAGGGCTGAAAGCCCTTCAACGAAAAATTCAACGAAGTTTAACAGAATTAAAAAAAAAAAACCAAATATTAATTACACTGACTAACAAAAAAAAACTTTTTTTTTCTTTCTTTTTTAACATCGCATACAGTATTACAACATCATTCGTACAAGAAGTATAACAGTTATGTAGGCTTGAATTTCTTTGCAGTCGACTTTCGTCGGTGAATGGCATGTGGTACATCGCGATGAAGCATCCAACAATAATCGGCAAGCATGGTCACACTCCACCGTCCTTGATAACGTGACTCCATTACGGCGATATCTTGATGGAATCGTTCTCCATGTTCATCGCTGACTTCGCCAAGGTTGTCAGGGAAAAAGTCAAGATGCGAATCGAGCAAATGGATTTTGAGGGACATGTTACAGCCCATAATTCTGTATGCATCTATGCACTGCTTAACAATATGCAACATAGTCAACAGATTTGTGATTCCCCAGAAAGTTATCGACGATCGATTTGAATGCCATCCATGCGCGAAGTTCACTACCATGTAACAAGTTCTCGAATTGTTTGTCTGCAATAACTTTCCTAATCTGAGGTCCTACAAAGATACCTTCCTTTATCTTTGCATCGCTAACTTGCGGAAACTTTTCTCGAAGATAAGTGAAAGCTTTGCTCGTTTTATCTAACGCTTTTACAAAATTCTTCATGAGCCCCAACTTTATATGTAACAGTGGTAAAATGAAGCTGTCTTTGTTAACTAATGGCTCGTGTATTACATTTTTATGCCCGAGCTGCATACGATCCCGAATAGGCCACACCTTTCTTGCATAATGTTCCTGTCTGTTGCGGCTGTCCCATTCACATCGGAAGCAACAAAATTTAGTATACCCAGTCTGCATGCCCGTGAGAATTGCAATGACCTTTAGGTCTCCACAAATCCGCCATTGGTAGTCATTGTACTTTATTTTTTCCAAACGTATAGCCATATTGTCATAAGTTTCTTTCATATGAACAGAGTAGGCGACTGGAATTGATGAAAAAAATTTTCTGTTATGCAATAACACGGCTTTTAGACTAGTCTTGGAAGAATCGAGGAAAAGTCGCCATTCGAAAACTATGAGCTTATGACCGAAGTGCACCATTAGACCGTTTACATCTTTGCAATAGCAAATGTCATCATCCATCTCAAAGTATTGAACAAGTTCTCTGTGTCTATGACGAAATTTAGATATCGGAGTATTGGGCGCTAAAAGATTCCATTCTTTGAGTCGCGAACCGAGTAATTCCGCTTGTCCTTTGGTAAGAGCGAGATCACGTATTAGATCTTAAAGTTCTGAATGGTTAATTAAGTGAACACCATCATTCACCGGTATATAATCCGAGTCAGAATTAGTTTCTAAAGCAGGTAAACTATCACTTTCTGATGGTTCATTCACGTCCAATGGATATTGTTCTGGTGGTACTTGGATCGGACACGTGATTGGATCATGAGGCACTGGTTTCGAAACCAATTCAATATTTGAATAAACCACAGACTTTCTAGTTTTAAAAGTGAAACCATGGATATTTGTCAAGCAGAAGTAACAATCAGTAGTGTGATTTGTATGTTTCAACACGCCATATATTACTGGCACTCCAAAAGGCATCGACTTATGCTTCGGCGATTTTCGTAACCAACCTGCCAATGTATTTGCACAAGTCGAACAAACTGCATTTGGCTTCCAAGATTTATTTGCATCATCAACTTTCGAATCGAAAATAAAGTTCATATGCTTTCAATTTTAGTAATGGTGTAAAGTTTTTCCTGGTCAACACGATCGGTAAAATATCCGCACACGGAACCAAAGAGATCAGCCGAGTTTCTACAACTTCTCGAAGGCAGATTTTGCTCAGAATTATTTCAATAGACAGTAACTGTTTGATAAATCGGGTAACATATGTCATGCATTTTTTAGCAGTATAAAAAGTAGTATTATGTTGCTTTTTATTAATTTTTTAATAAGTAATATATTGTAAAAAATGAAACGGGAGAAATAACGGTTTCCCCAAAAATAACTTATTCACAAATATCTTAATAAAAACCCGACGTTAAAGAGATAAATTAATTTCAGATAAATTGAAAATCAAGCGCAAGAAACTGACCTAAGAAACACTTATTCTTATATAAGAAAGAAAAATGATTTGTGTTTGTCAGTGTTATCCTGTATTAAGGGAGAATTAGGTTAGTTGAACGATAAAAAAAATTCTGAAATAAAAAAATAATATTTGAGCAGGGCTCAAAAGAACAACACATAATTATTCTCCCCACCCCCACCCGTGGGTCTCATTTTGGCGCGTTACCTACTCGTTTTATAAAAACAAAAATTAACATAAGAGCAAGGAGCTTTACAGGATGAAAAAAAAATGGAAATAAGGAACAGAACAAAAAGAAACTGAGGACGTTAATTAGAAGAACAAATACAACAAAATCAAGTTAATAAAAAAACATTTACCATTGGCACATCAATTAGCATGGTGTTGTTTTTACTCATGAGGACACAATTTATGTTTACAGTCAGCAGAAGGTGACCCGCGTGGCCATCCTGGAAAAAAAGAAATATTTCATTTGTCAAAGAATTAGAACGGTATGTAGCGTCCACTACAAGGTGCAGAGTCATATATATATATATATATATATATATATATATATATATATATATATATATATATATATATATATATATATATATATATATATATATATATATATATATATATATTTATATATATATATATATATATATATATATATATATATATATGACTCTACACCTATACGAGGGAGCTTCAAAAAGTTCCCAGAATAGTCGACTCATGTTTGAATGAGTGATTATGTCATGGAGATTATAGTTTTAAAAGTTGGTAGTGACCTTGAGGAAACGACATGGTTGATGTAACATTCACATGCACTATCGAACAGAAGTTACAAAAGTTTGTTTGTGTGGTGTGCACGTAGCATCGTCGGAGTTGAAAATGTCCTTGATTGAACAACGTACAAATGTCAAATTTTGTGTTTTGCTTGAGAAGTCCCCCTCAGAGACAGTAACCTTGCTTAATAAAGCATATAGTGATACCGCAATGAAGAAATCGCAAGTTTTTGAGTGGCACAAGCGTTTCCGTGGATGTCGTGTTAGTGTCGATGATGATCCACATAGCGGACGACCGCCTACCTCGATAAACAATGAAAACATTGAGCGTGTTCGGAACGTGGTTCGTGTTGACAGAAGACTTAGTGTAGAGAAAATAGCCTCAGACGTTTGAATATCAGTTTGAAGTTACCACAGTATCCTCCACAATCAACTGCACATTCATCGTGTTTGTCAACACATGGTTCCAAAAATGTTATCTCCTAAAGAATAGCAAAATTTTCTAAGATAAAACCAATCAAAGGAGAAGGAACGTAGTGTTTTTTGTGTACGATCGGCAGTCTGAAAAAGCGTACAGTGGCTCTGAATGGAAATCACCCTCCCATTTCCTGGACCATGTAAAAAACACAAAGAAAATTTCTCTCTTGGACAATTGAGCAAAGGAAAAAGTTATGTTGGAAGTTTTTTTTTATGTCTCTCTGATATTGTCTACCATGAATAAAAATCCTGAAGGCTGAAACGATTAAACAAGGAAATGTACGTTGAATATGCTTCATCGTCTAAGAGATGCAAATTTAACGCCCAGAAAAATGGAGTAAAAAATTGAACTTTTTCTAAATGACAAAAAGGGGAATAAAAAGTTTATAGTATAACCCTACTGTGAAGCAGTACCATTTTGTCGACAACGCACAATGTGACTGGCCCTGGAAAAAACATCCATCCCAAATTCCTCCCGACCAATGGACACTGCCTGATATTTGCACACTTGTTCCCATCCGCCTAAAATCGGCTACTGAAAAGGGCAAAGATTCAAGGATGCTGAGGACGTTATCCCAATCCTGCGACAAAAAGCTGCAGAGAGGTGTTAAAGAATTGCGCTTTCCATTAATTTTGATCCCAACAGTCTGTATCATGGACTCGTTGGCCATTAAAGTGTGTACTACTCTTTGCCGAAGCAGGGAACTATAATTGAAAGGAAATAAGCTCAAATGGCAAATAAGCAAAACATAAGCATTACAGCAGCTTTTCTATAAACAATACCAAATTCCGGGACGTTTTTGAAGCATTTCTGTTTATATGCTCATATACCAATGTATATATTATATATAAAATAAATTATATATAATAATAATATATATATATATATAAATATAAAATATATATATATATTAAAGAATATTATATATATATATATATGATAAATATATATAAATATAATGATATATTTAAATATATTACAGATCCTATATATATAATATATATATAAATATAAAATGGTAGTAATATAGAGGGCATCGATGGCTGATAATCATAAGTAATGATTTACAGGAAACATCCAGAAAGTGGAACATTTTTATAATTTATCAGAGGACATGGAAACATCTGATTAGTCGAATGGTGAAAATAAGGCTCAGAACAACTCAAATCACCAGCCGTACATGCAAAGATAATGTTACTTCGTTACCGAAATGATAACAGCTGATTTTGAAAAGCAGTAAAACAGTCGTTTTAGTCGGCTAATGTAATGAGTATGCTGCTTTCTGTATGAGTTTGAAAAAAAGAAACAAATATTTCACCATTCAAACAGTTAACAAAGAACTCATGGCACCAGGAAATAAATACTCGTATAAAGGGGGTCGGACGTAACCTGTGAATCAGCTGATTTTTCTGACCTCATTTGCCCTGTGTCTCTGCTTTAAAAAATTATTATTTACATCATATGACATTATGATTGACAGTATTCCTTTGTACGGAAAATGTAATGTGTGTCAATTTTCCTGTGTACACTAAACTATAACTTTGAATTCTATTGTTGATCTGTAAAAATTAATTTAAATTGTTCTTCTTGCAGACGTTTTGGCTATGATGGACTTGATGAAGGCCCAAATTCCAAGCCTCCACCCTTTTTGCCTGAGAGGGTTCCAGGTCTGCAACTGTCACAGGTGAGGACCAGAGAAAATACAAAGCCGTTTTTGAGGCCCATTGACTTCTTCAAACTGTATTTCACTGCTGACATTGTTGGTTACCTATGAATATGCACAGTAGTTTGGACCTAACAAGCCTACTGTCTTTACTGGATGGTTTAATGTTACTCCAGAGGAGTTTTATCGCTTATGTGCTTTGCTAATGTATGTTGGTCTTGTACCAGCCCCAAGTATTGATCGCGTCTGGTCAAGAAAACGTCTTTACAATAAACTGTGGGCCAAGGCATTAATGTTTAGAAACAGATTCAAAGCAATAATGAGTTTTTTAAAAGTTTCAGACCCAAAGACTGAAAAACTCTCAAGATAAGCTATGTAAAGTGAGAATGTTGTTAACATATATTAGAACGAAGTGCAAAAAGCTATACCAACCTGATCAAAATGTTTCTGTTGATGAGAGAATGGTTAGAAATAAAGGGCGTTATTCTTTTCAACAGTAAATTAGAGACAAGCCAACAAAATGGGCGATGACGTTATTAGTTCTTGCTGATGCTGTTAGTGGATATACCTGTGACTTTGATGTTTATTATGTAGGAACACTGCAAATGGACCAACGGGCTGATCACCCGTTTGCCAGTCATTTTGGATTACGGACAAATGGATTGATTTGTTTTAGGCGTGATATGAAAACCTTCTGCGTGTTGCCCCTAAGACACTGCGTAATGGCCACTGACTGCTTTGACGGTCGGTGGCTAAGGACGGAAGAAGAAGAAGAAGAAGACTGCAAATGGACCATTTGGTTTAGCTTATACTGTAATTATGAATCTTATGAAATCCTTGGGGAGACAAGGATATAGGGTTTATATTGATAATTTTTAAACACCCATTCAGTTACTGACGGACTTGTGGAAGTTAGGGATTGGAGCTTGTGGCAAATTTCTTAGAAACAATATGGGGTTTCCAGCTGCACTTTCAAATATAAAGGAATTTGAAAAAAAAATAGTATCAGAGGTGCAATGAGGTGGGTTAGAGATGAAAAATTACAAGCACTGCAGTGGAGAGATAACAAAACTATAACACTGGTTTCAAGCATTCACAATGCAAATGGCCATAGGTTCGCTAAGCGTAGAACTAAGGTTAATGGGAATTTTCGAGAACTTAATGTTAGACAGCCAAATCTTGTACATGAAAGGAGTGGACAAGAGTGACCAGCTGATTAACATGTACAATGTTTTGAGAAAGACCAATAAATATTGGAAAACTCTTTTTTTTTCACTTTCTGCATATTGCTAGGGTAAATGCTTACATTCTATTTCAAGACTGGCAGAAAAATCACCCAGATGTAGAAGAACTGAAAAGATCAGCTAGATATGGTCAGCTAGATTTTACAGAAGAACTAATCAGGGAATTAGGGAACATAGGTTTGTATGATGATGTACCACTCGCATCAAAGCCACCAGCTTTTTCTCGGCACGCCATGGACCCCGAGTTTACAACGACAAAAAGAAATTGTAAGCATTAAAGATTGAAAGCAAAACAAAAGTTAATTGTAAAGTTTGTGATACTCTTTTACGTTTTCACGCAGGTAGGAATTGTCTGTCAGAATACCACAAGCCTTAGTAGGAAATATATAAAGATGTGTTGAGTCTTTATTATGTCACCCTCATAACTGATTTTACTTATGTGTTAGTGATCATACAGTGTTACACTAGAAATATGTCTATTGAAGTCATATTTCATTAATTTAACTAAGATGTTGCAGCTACTTATAATAACTGTAATGTATTCAGTGGAAGATTTTTTGTGTGAATATTTAAAAAAAAAAAGCTGTTTTGTAACATTTCAAAAATTTGCATAATTTTATTATTTAATGTTGAAATGTTTTGGAAATGTAACATATGATGCAGAAATGGTCAGACAAACAATAAAATATGACTGTTGTTAATTGTTCTGATAATACTTTTTTTGGGTCTTCTTTGTTTATAATTTTTGTGTATTTTTCCTGTTGACTTTCCTTCACTTTTTAAAAACTCACATCAATATAAATAAAAATAAAAAATATTAATTTTACATCTAAATATGGAAGTCTGTTCAATTACAAACAATTTGATGCATAACACTTTTGGGTAGACTTCAAATTAAAATGTATCAAGGAACATTAGAAGTCAGATATGTCAGAGTATGAGAAAATGAAACAAAATATCAGGTCTGAGAAGAGATAAAGAATATGAAATCCCAAACGTCGTTTTTTTTCTTTCGCGAATTCCTTAAAAACCCATTTGAACAAATTTCACTGGAATGAAATATAACCTAACAATGGAACAGGCTAGGCTCAGTTAAACGCTTCCACTAGTTCTCCGCGGCTATTGTAAAAACGTGCTGACTTTTGTCGAACGTGTCATTATATTTCGTGATGGCCAATATGTAATAAGGCTGTGTCCTATGGCTTCGCTCTCTGATCCAGTAGTTCCTTCCAAATTGCCATGTCGCATCCGAACGCGGATTGCGAAGACCCGTGCCCGCCAATCGCTAAAATGGGTCTGCTCTCGGAACAAACGCTTCGCCTGCTTGCTGGATTCCGGTGATGAGACAAACCGCGGTTTAGGATTGGTCGCCCAAAACAGAAATTATCCACCCCTTGATTTTTACGACACGAAGTCGCATGAGAAGATCACTAATGTAGAATTACTGACAAGAACCAGACAAGTGCAAACAAGAAGAGGCTGGATAAGACATGCTTTGAGAAAGCTGTTGGTATCATTACAAAGTATTCTTTGTTCTGGAATTACCAGATTGAGAGAGTAGAGGGAAACCAAAGAACACGTGGCAAAGAGAAGTAGAGACAGGCATAAAAGGAATGAGGAAGGCATGGGAAAAAATCATGAGCTGATGGCTTGGGACAGGAAAACTTGGCATAAATTTGTTGAAGGCGTATACTGTTGGGGAACCTGAAGGGTGATAATGAAAGGCAGAATTGAAGGCTAACATGCAAGAGGAAGACAGCGCTATAAGTGGTAAGATAACAATCAAGCGATGGACAGGAAAGCGCGCCCCATTAAGACAAGAGACAGAATGTACTGAAGATCCATTGAAGACGATTTTCAGTGTGGAGATGACAGCAGCTGATGATGATGATGATGATACGCTGTATACGTTGGAACATCATAAAGGTCTTTCATACTGAAATTTGCGCCCAATTGTAGCCGACAGTATTTGTGGCATGGATGTACTGGGACAAAATGCTGCTAAGTAATCATACAATACAAGTTCAGTTTACGATTCTTTATATTTCTATTCTCGATTCATCATTCAACATTTCTTACCAGGATGTTGTCCAAATCTATTGGTTTTGCGATCTCCATGACCCATGTATTCGAATACTGCTTAAAAGCAAAGTAGTCTCTGAAATAACCTTCGGCAAAGCCAGATTGCGCGGGAAATTTGAAACTGTATGACGTATATTTTGCATCTTCGCTAGTGAAAATAATTGCACCTGGAAGTAAACAAAATTAAACCTGAAAATATATGTTCAATGTAAGAAAGAATATGTATGATCAAAGAAAATCTGAGGTGTAAAGAAATAGTTATTATATATATAATAATGTACTTACTTACTTAGTCGTTCCTCTTCTACCCTGGCGTGTAGAGCTTTGCAAGAGAGAGCGCCACACTATTTTATTGGCTATACGTTTAAACACATAAAGAAGGGAAACCTGAGGCCTGTAAACAGTAAATAAATATTGCACACACATAAAGGTATGTTTTCAGGCACTCGTGAGAAATAAAGAAGTAGAAAACTAGACAACATAAAAACAACAGACGTGAGTGGCTTACCGGGGAATCGAACCCAGGATCTTCCGTGCGAGTGCCTTTCTCACGAGTGCGTGAAAACATACCTTTATATGTGTGTAATATTTATTATTATTTTATTGGCTGCCTTCCTCCTGGCCTGGTTCCAATCTAGTCCTTCTTCTTTTTCTTTGATCCTTAGCCGCAGACTGTCAAAGCAGTCAGTGGCAATCACGCATGGTGGCGTCTTGTAGGGCAATAACAAATTGCTTCCACTTTGTGCAGTCGGCGGCCATCCTTCGTACGGTGCCCCAACTCTGGTTCATTCTTTGCATCTCAGCCTCCACAGTTCTCCGCAAAGTTGTATTTGGTCGGCCTCTCTTTCGCTTTCCTTCTGGGGTCCATAGCATAGCTGTTCTTGTAATGGCATCAGCGTCCCTTCTGAGGACGTGGCCAACCCAACTCCAGCGTCTGCCTGCTATGATGGTGTGCATGTCCTCTTGCTTGCTCAGAGTAAGCAGATCGAGGTTGGTGATGGTATTCGGCCAAAAGATTCGGTGAATTTTCCTTAGGCACACTTTGTGGAAAGAGCATAGTTTCGACATTTCCTTCTCGGTTACTCTCCAGCATTCCGCACCATAGAGAAGCACAGAAAGTACACAGCTCTCATATAATCTTGATTTGGTGTTTGTGCTGTACTGGGAAGACTTTTAGATGTTGTTGAGACTAGCAGCGGCTGTTCTCGCTTTATTCATTCTGTTATTGATGTCCTTGCTTGTTCTGCCGTCTGGTGTTACTATGCATCCTAAGTATGTAAATGTGCCTGTCTGTTCTAGCTTTTGGTTCCTTATTGTTATTGGCTCAGGACTGCCCATATTGAGTGTTATGACCTCTGTCTTCTTCAGAGTGATGTTCAGACCTGTCTGCTGGCTATACGTATTCAGTCTATCGGTTTTTTCTTTTATGTGTTGATGTGAATGTGCGAGTAGTGCAATTTCATCTGCATATTCCAGGTCTTCCAGTGTAAAAAATGCTGTCCATCTTATTCCTCTTGGACTGCCTTCTGTTGGCAGCGCATCACCCAGTCTATGACTGTCAAAAGTAAAGTTGTTGATAAAAGGCATCCCTGTCGTACTCCTGACTTCACCTCAAAAGTTAGGTCGCTCAACCCAACACTGCATGTAAAGATAGAAAAGAGGCTTTTTATAATTGAAACAATGCAGCTAGGAATTCCATAAGCCCTCAGTATTTTCCATAGGCTGTCCCTATGAATACTGTCAAAAGCCTTTTCTAAATAAACAAAGTTAATGTACAGCTGTCTCTGCCATTTTGAGCACTGCTCTTTGATGTTCCTGAGGGTGAATATACGATCTGCACATCTTCTGTTCTTTCTAAAACCTGCTTGTTCTTTCCTCAGTTTATGGTCAACTGCTTTTGAAATTCTGTGGATGATTATCCTGCCTAGTATTTTGCTGGGAACTGAGAGGAGAGTAATTCCTCTCCAATTATTGCAGTCTGCAAGGTCGCCCTTCTTGGGCAATTTGACAATTATTCCTTTACTCCACTCCGTTGGTGTTGTCTCTGTTTTCCAGACTTGTGCAAATAGTGGTTCTAATAGTTCTGCTGCTAGTTCAGGGTCTGCCTTGAATAACTCAGCATTTAAACTGTCGTGACCAGCCGCTTTTCCATTCTTTAACCCTTTGATAGCTGTGGTAATTTCTTCTCTTCGTGGAATGTCTGTACTTATGTCTAGGTCACATTCAGTCTCAGGAACATTTAGCTGAGTCTCTGGTGATTCCTTGTTCAGTGTTTCTCTGAAGTGCTCTGCCCATCTTGTTTCCTGCCCGTGTGCTGTGGTGATGAGATTTCCTTGCTTGTCTCTTACTAACGTTAGTTTGTTTGCATCTCGTTTTCCGCTGATTGTTTTAGTTATTTTATAAATTGCGCTTTGTTCATTTCTCAGTGCTGCCTCTTCTGCCTGCCTAGTAAGGTCGTCCAGAAATTTCCTTTTGTTGGCACGTTTTGACGTTTTACTTCTTTGTCCAGCTGACTGTACTGTTCGCAAAATATATACTACTCGTCAAAAGTCAAGGGCCACCCTATTATTTTCAATACACTTTTATATAAGCGCATAGAATAATTAAATGAAGGACTTTTTTAGTAAAAATGGGTGCAATATCTTCCTCTGACAGTCCTCTATGTAAGTTAAGCATAAAAACAACTCACCGACAACCATGGTGATCACGTGCAATTTGGTTTGCTGACCATAAATTCACATTTTTAATCTGTTTTTTCAAACTTCCGTACAACCAAACAGGTGAAGTAATCGTGCTGATTGACATTCCACGTGCAATGGTGACTTTTCGTGAACAAAGCTCACTCTTAATTTGTTTTACAATCAGCAGACTTAGGGTAGTTTCATCACTTGCAAAAACCATGCCACCGAGAAGAAGTCTTGACACATTACAAAGAATGAGGGCTATAGCGTGGGTTGAAAGTGGTTTATCTGTTCGTTAGGTTGCTAGACGGCTTGCAGTGTCACACTCTACTATCCAAAGAATTTTGGAGAGATTTCAGGCCACAGGAAGTGTGGAGGATCGCCACTGGCCAGGTCGCCCTAGATGCACCAGTAGACATGATGACCGGTACCTCTTGTTGTCAGCCCTGCGCCATCGAACATTGACTTGTTCTACTCTAAGATGTCAGCTGAGACAAACTAAACGTTAATGTCAGTCAAAGCACCATTCGCAGACGTTTACATGAATTTGGACTGGCTGCTCGATGTCCTGCAGTCAGAATCCCTCTTACTCCTGCTCATCGCAGAGCCCGTGTTGCGTGGTGTCGCGAGCACATCCGATGGGTAAGGCAACAATGGAGTCAAGTTCTCTTCACTGATGAATCTCGCTTCACTGTGTCATTCAATGATGGCAGGATTAGAGTTTGGGGACGACCACGAGAGCGATTTACTGATGACACAATTCGAGAGGTGGATCGTTATGTTAGGGGTTCTGTCATGGTCTGGGGAGGCTTCTACAAACACGGCAGGACCCCACTCTACATCATCCAAGGCAACTTGACCGGCCCAAGATACCAGAAAGAAATCTTGAGACCAATTGTTCAGCCTGCTCTGGAGGCCATAGGTGGTAATGCCATCCTCCAAGATGATAACGCTCGACCCCATCGAGCTCGTGTGGTGAATGAGTTTATTCAGCAACATGGGATCATCAGGATGGCGTGGCCAGCTAATTCACTTGACCTTTCTCCGATTGAGCACCTCTGGGATGTCCTTGGTCGAAGACTGTCAACAAATCACCCCCTGCCAATGGATGTTGCACAGCTGACTGCATTTCTGTTTCAGGAATGGCAAGCTGTTCCTCATGATACTCTTCAGACCCTTGTGGACTCGATGCGTCTACGCTGTCTTGAATGCCTTGCTGCAAACGGTGGTCATACCCGATTTTGAAATGTCTATTTGTCCAATATCTACTGTGTGACTTTTGAAAAGGTGGGTGACACACTTCCCAGCTTCATTGCGTTTGAATGTGTGTTTCCATTTCTTTACGTGACATGTCAATTTGGTATTCAATAAATGCCGTTTTGACTGATACCAATTACGTTTATATCAGATTTGTTTTATGGTTTCAACCAAGGTTTTTCTAAGTGGCCCTTGACTTTTGACGAGTAGTATATTTCCTTTAACCTTGGAGACTTAGCTTCTGTTTTCTCTCTTTTCATTTCCTTTCTCTTCGCTATGGTGTTTAACGTTTCTTGTGTCATCCAATCTTGTCTCTTTCTTTCCTGGAATCTCAAGCATGATTCGCTGCTTTCCTGGTATACTGTTGAAATGATGTTGAATTTCTGATCAACATCATCAGTCGCTGTACTTTCCTGGCTTTTGGCAATTTGATATCGTCTCTTTACGTCGACCACAAAAGCTTTTCTGGTGAGGGCATCCTTGAAATTCATGATGTTATGTCTTGTCTGTTTCATTACAATTGGCTCAGCAGCTCTGAGTTTCCCCTTCAGTCTTGCTACTACAAGGTGATGATCACTTCTCACATCTGCACCTCTTCTTACTTTGACTTCTTATAATGCCTGCCTCCATCTACCATTGATCAAAATGTGGTCTATCTGGTTTCTGTCCCGTTCGTTTCGTGATTCCCATGTTAACTTGTGCACTTCTTTGTGTGGAAAAAATGTTCCTCTAATGAACAGGTTGTTAATGCTGCAGAAGTTTATTAGTTTGTCCCCATTCTCGTTTACTGTTCCACTGCCGCATTTCCCCATTACTCTTTCATTATAAGTATTGTTTGTACCAACTTTCGTATTGAAGTCTCCCATTACTTTTATAAGATCTTACCTAGGAGCAGTTTCGATTTCCTTTGGTAGCTGTTGATAGAAGTTGTCCTTGACCTCTTCATCGCTGTAATTTGTTGGTGCATAGCATTGTATTATTGTGGTGTTTGTGAATCTCCCCCTCAGTCTTGTTCTTATCAGTCTGTTGTTGATGGGCTTCCATTCCAGTAAAGACCTTTCTATTCCTTTCTTCAGGATAATAGCTAAGTCTTCATTGTGCTGACCATCCTCTCTACCAGAGTACAGTAATGTTTCTCCTGTAGCTGTTTTTATTCTCACAGTCCCGGTCCATCTGCTCTCACTTATTCCCCTGATTTGTAATCTGTAGTTCATCTCTGCTATTGTCACCGGAAGGCCTACAGCTGATACCATAGCATCATTCGTGCTAATAGTTATCAGTTAGATTACGAAGAACAGTTACGAGTTTTTATTGAAATAAAGACTCGAGTTACGCTAGTATCAGATTGAAACTGAAACTAATCGAAACTAGGTTAAATAGCGACTCAACACTGTATTTTGGCGGGAGTTGCTTAGCAACCGATGACGTAAATCGGAATAGCCGAGACCCTCCATCGGTAAGCATATAACACCCAATAAAATAAATAAATAATTATTAGACTAACCAACCGAAAGTTAGTAAAATCGCCCACCACTCTGAGATAGCAGATGTCGCATATCCGAAGAAAGTTGATCTAAAGAAGCCAGTTTGTACGGACGTAGCCCTAGTCCATCCAACTGCTGGTCTTGAAGTTATCAAGATATCAACTCTGTGTGAAGCAAATAATTTTTATATAGTTGGGAATTCAGATTACCCGTAACTACATCTTTGTGTGACTTTTTCATTTTTCAGAATAAAACCTAGTTAGGCCAGAAATGCCTAAATGTTGGGAAAACGATCTGAACTTATAAGAAATGAAAACTGAGCTCTCTAATGTCAAATTAACTCAAGTCATACAAGAGGTAGAGACCCGGCTATCAGTTACCCCTATATTGGATATAGATGAGAAGCATACCGAAAAATAACCAGGCAAAGTATTTGTACCAAATTTGGATTGAAATACAATGAGGAAAAATACATGTATATCAAGACACTACTTTGCATGAGGAATTGTAATTGTATGCAAATGACTTTGTTTTGGATTTTATGTTCAAGATAATAAACTGTTTTCCTGGATCCCTGAAGACTTTCTTAACTACCTCCTGTTGAAGGTTTTTGCAGTTACTAGCGGATATTAAGTATGCTAATGATTGTCACAAAAACATTAAACACCACAGAGGAATTCTGGAACGAACTTGGGTACGAACATCATCAAGAATAACTATCTCTGGCAGTATACCAGTATCTTGACTTGAATGATACAATAAACAAACACACAAGAAACTTGAACATATATGCCTTATATTTGAATCAACATATACACCCCACGGTAACACTGTGATCTGCCTCAGCTTTCCTGCCTCATTCATAGGTTCTGACGTTCCAGAATCCAATTCTAGTTTCGTGTTTTACTGTCGGGGCATCCGTTTTCATGCCAATAGCTTCCTTTCGACTTTCACCACTGACAGTCATACGAGCCTGAGACTCCGGATGTCCGTCCCGCATCAAAGTTTTTCCATTTGTTGCTGGTTCCGTAACTGTTCAGATTATTTACATAGGCAGAGGTGTCGGCCCTGCGCTAAAACCCCCAACCTGGAGGACGAGGGTACCAGCTTTTGTCTGACCCCTACCCGCAAAGACCTGCCAAGCTTGGTTGAACCAACCAGGAGTAAATCATCCGCTGGCATAACTCTAGGGGATGTCAGCGTTCGCAAGCTGCCATACCGCTACAAGGTATAGGTACCACGGAGAATGGCTGTCCGACCGAGCGAAGCGGTGACATGTTTCTTGCTGCCCTTAAAGACGCCACTAGGCGTGATGATCACTGATTGCTTTGTCAGTCAGCAACCAAGGACCAAAGAAGAAAAAAGAAGAAACCACAATTGCTTCTGTTATGAGGGCTAAGAGATAGACACAACTTAAACCGAATCATTGGTAACGGATATGCATGAGTGAAACTACTAGTGAAGTAGCCTGGGGGGCGGGGGCGGGGGGGGAGGCTCTGAACAAACGAAGGAAGAATAGGACTATTACACTGTGAGCCATGTAGTACAACACGACAAATATGATGTTGTGCAGGGGGTAGGCAACCCCATCATCCTGTATATAAAAATCCCAGCTTTTTCTGTCAGTGCGTAACGCTAAGGGATGCAACTCTGGTTGAAAGTTAGACATTAATTGTATTGTTTCCCTTATATGACTCTCCCGAAAATAATAACACTCGACAAAGAAAAGTGCGTAAATGACGGTGTGCACAAAAATATATTTATAGAATGTGTGATCCCGTGTACACACATTGGGATCCTCGCTGCTGCTATGTAGTTCGTGTACTGTGGTGATGCACAGTGGGTTTAAAAAAAAATACTTTTGAATAAGTAAAATTGCCGTTAGGTATTGGTTCTTTTGAATTTAATTTCCGTCTTATGACGGGCTTTGGCACTAGTGTAAAAATAGATCCCACAGTAACCAACTGCTGCAGGAGCATGGAAGAGCATGATGTAGGCTTCCTGCATGGGGACCATCTGCACCGATTGCACTCTGGCTCAGCAAGCAGCACAAACATGAAACACATGAATCATAACGGATTGTACTTTAATAAAATTGCAATTCGCTTGTTTATGAAGACTCAGAGGTAAAGAGAACTTAACCAAATCAATGATAGCGGAATTGCAAAATTTAACCTGCCATTGTGTCTGTTTTAAAAGATTTTAAATATATTTTAACAAGTTCATGATTGTACGCAGGTGAAAATAGAACTGCGTCAGTTATGAAGGATTTTATGTAGATCCAGTTCAATGAAAAAGGATTGTTCAGAAGTAAGACTTCAGGTAGGAAAGATTTGACATAGGTGACATTTGAATCAAAGCAATGATTAAAAAAATTATACATAAACGAAATTAAAAAAAAAAAAAAAGTAAAGTTTTGCTTCGTTTTGGCGAGGCGCGTTCCGTTTAACCTAGTCGGTTATATTAGGGCGCATGTCCAAATATAAAAGACCGTTAGGCCTGAGATTATCTATAAACGAAAAGGCCATTGCGTCAGTTATGAAGGATTCGACTTTGATGAAACTTAAAATATAAATTTAAAAAATTAGATGGTATGGAATCAGTTTTACAAATTAACGGCACACACGAAACACTGGACGTTTCGGGGCTAACCCTTCAGCAGCCTCATTTACAAAGAGGCGAAAAAGACAAGAAATATAGACAGGTCGAAAGAAAAATACAATTTCTGCCTATCTGCGACAGCCATTTAGTGGTACTACTAAGCTTCTAGTAGGATTTTATTAACTTGTTTCGTTATTTCATTTTATCTTCTTGATTTACTTTGATTGCTGAATTTCTTGTATTGATATTTCCATCTTTCTGGTTTTGCATTTGTACTGGCTTATTTGTTGTACTTGTTCCTCTCATTACCTGTGCTGTTTATTTTTTCATCTTCTTGTATCCCTCATCTCCTCTCTGTTTCTCATCCTTTTACATGTTTGCAATGTCTAGAGTAATGTTTGATTTGATTTGTCTATTTTCCTTGTCTTTGTCGCCTGTTTGTATCTGTGGCTGGTGAAACCTGAAATGTCCCATGTTTCCTGTGTGCCGTTAATTTGTAACACTGATTCAATACTTTTTTGTTTTGTTTTGTTAAATTTATATATTAATTTCCTTCCAAGTTTTTCAACAGCCTCTTATTTATGTGATAAAACTTAAACCAAATGAATGATAAAAGATTGTATGTAACTGAAAGTGTCACTGAGTCAGTTATAAAGGATTCGACATAGATAAAACTTTACCTAAATCAATAATAAAGGATTGTAAATAAAATATAGTACCATAGCAGATACTGTCTTAGGGGAGTGAAGTGTTAGAGACTTCACTATACTAGGTCCAGCTTCGAGAGGTGGGGTGACCAGTTTCCTTCCTTGCTGCCTTTTTCTTCCCTATCTCACGAGCAGAGTCAGGTACCTTTTTACAGCTGGGTAGACTGGAGCGTGATGCCTCCGTGTTCCGAACCAGGTATCTTCGCTGCGAGAGACCAGCGCTCTAACCACTCCGTATATCCGACGTTCACATGTTTGTACGCATGTGACAACAAAATTCCTTCAGTTATGAAGGATTTTATATAGATGAATCTTAATCCAGTTCAACGATAAAGAATTGTGCGGCAGGAAAACTGCACTTGCGTCAGTTCTGAAGGATCTGACAAAAAGGAAACCTAAACCAAATCATTAATTAATTAATAGCCTCTTCAATCATAACTGACTATGGGAATACGCCCCTGAGGTGACATAACTCAGTTGCTTATGTTCCTGGTGCTCCTTTCGACGTTTTCTCCTCTCTTCTGCTTGTTGTGTGAGTTTCTTTTCGCTCAATCTGAGGTGGCGCCGTAGATAGCATCGCCACTTGGTGCGATCGGCAGCTTCATCCTCCCACGTTGCTGGATTTATGTCCAGTGCCCTCATGTCTCTCTTGCACACATCTTTGAACCTCAGCTGCGGTCGCCCAACTGTTCTTCTGCCATCTGCTAGTTGGCCATAGAAGATATCTTTTGGGATGCGACCATCTTCCATGCGGCGGACATGGCCAAGCCAGCGTAGTCTTCGCTGTCTAAGCAGTGTATACATGCTTTGAAGGCCAGCACGTGACAACACCTCGACATTTGTCACTTTATCTTTCCAAGAAATGCCAAATCAATGATAAAGAATTGTATACAGATGAAATCCACAACTACTAAATACGGAGAGATTGAACCACTGCTAAAATTCTCTTTGATAATGCATTGTGGTCAGCGAAATGTAATAGATAACCAACTGACATAAGCTCAAATCCTTTCCATGTTTTTATCTTCATTTTCATTTCTGTATTTAGGTCTTTTTTCCTTGGGTTTTTCAGTCTAAATTTACTACTCTTGGTCTGGGAATTCCAGAACAAGGAATGGTTTGTAATGCTACCAGTATGTTTCATAAGTTTATATCCTAACTATCGCCAGTATCTTCATCTCATGTCTCGTTCCTGTAGCACTTGGCTGGTTCTTTCTTCAGTTTCTCATTGGTGCCATTGTCGTAACATGTCAACCCTGTTCTACGCATACACCCGTTTATGATTGTCTGATAGATTATGTTTGTTGTTGTTCTCCATGTTTAAGAGCCATACAATAGAACTGACCATATATTCAAGATGAAGATTCTTATTCTTGTGGTGGACTTCATTTCTCTTGATTTTACTATATCCAGAAATGAGAGAAGATGAAAAGAAACAAAAAGAAATAAACTTAAGACATGGAGAGAGTGTGTGAGAGAGAGAGAGAGAGAGAGATAAAGAGAGAGAGAGGGAGAGAGTAAGACGAAATCAGTTGTGCACTTTTCATAACATTCGTTCTCTCCGGCAGTATCAATTCATTTCTTCATTTTCCTCACCGATCGTCCTATTATTTGGCATATTTTATGCTCTGACCACTGCCTAGACTTGTTTACGTTTCTCCAGGTGAACCGTAGTATGACAAGGCTAATTAGACAAATCAGTGGATAATACGTTTATCACTTAAGTCGTCTAGCCACCTTTGATAGAGGCGATCCTTGTTGACGCAAGGTGGCGTCGTACAATCGACGAAAAGAAAGCCAGATTGGCTGTCTAAGAAATCCGTCCGATGGATTTACGCAAACACAGGTGATAATACGTAATCGCCTCCGCTGGTAAATCTCTGCATCAATATTACAGATAACCTGTCAGATGAGACAATATGGGCGGAAGGTATTAAACAGGAAATAAGTTCACCGATGTGTTTGTGAGTTTGTACAAATACATTCGGAAGTATTACTGCCATATTGGAAAGAGGTCACGAGTTTAACTTTTAAAATTGATATTTTAAAACACGCTGGGGGATAGTAACGATTTAACATCCCAACTTGCATTGGTTTAATTTGAGAGCTGGAATAGACTTTGGCTTTCATTGGCAAGTTGGTCTAAAAGTACAATCTGGGACTTGAACTGAGAAATGGAAATATAATCTAGCGATATCAGAGACACAGATCAGACTGCATCGCAACGTCATATTAGCAACTCCCAGACGCCAAAGCGACATCGGACTAGTATTCCAGAATTAAAAGTGACAGATCAAAGCATTTGGGCGCATTTATAACTTAAAAGAGAACCCGCAATTTTAAATACAAAGACTGTAAACTTAAGGAATCAGAGCACCCGTCATAAGAGGAATACTAAAATTTCCCCGAACAAGTGTTCGAATCATCAAAGTTACTATTTCCATTCTACTGTGCCAGGAGATTGTATATTCCATTGGGGTAAGTTGTGAACATATAGTTTAAAATGTGAATTGTGATATGTCTGTACTTGCTAAGTGGTTATACCGGTCATAGGAGGCTGGCAACTCAACATATGAAAATAGTATCTTCATAAACCACTAAAACAAGCGGCGCTGGAAATTGCTTCTTGCTGGTTGTACAGAAAACCGATAGCAGAGGTGACCCCAGGCTCCGAATGGAGTAGTGAGAAGTGATGATTACATCACATGTGCCTAAAGTGTATAGTATCATTTTGTGGGATATATGTACTTTGTTAATTGTAATTCAGGCAAGCCATTGCTCTCGCGCTGTCCAGACACATTTTCCACATTAAATTAACCAGAAGAATAACGGTGATTTCTATTCATATTCCCTGAGTTATACTGTGTATACTCAGGGAGAATAATTATTCAGCAAGACAATGCGCCTGTTAATTTGCAGCCCACTAATGTACTTAGCAGAGGCATTTGCTCTTTTATTTTTCCTAAAGTTCGTGGTTAGAAACTAAAAGACGGTTCTTAGACCAGACCATTCTGAAGTAAGAATCTTCGCCACTATCTCGTGGTTCAAGAAAACTGGGTGTTACGTGCAGTCTTTGATATCTTACAATATTATACATAGGTAATTTTTTGTGCTTAAGGGAAAGTCATTATTGAGTTACTTCCCTTGAAAGTTGTGCCATCTCTTCGATCAAACTCCGCGGATAAATCCATTTTACTGCGATTTATTCGTTGTTTGGGTAATAATAGATTGTTCTTGCTTCAGAATATCTATGGCCTGAATTTATGTGTATTGTTTGTCTGAGTAGGACGAGTCTGTCTTATATCTGTATATCTTTACATATCTAAGTCGAACTATATGTTCTGTTGTCTCTAGAGAGGTCAAAGGCTATTCGGCGGATGTGTCGCTAGAGTGGGGTGTGATTTGGCTTCGTCCTGATAGGGACTGTGTGTTTCCTATGTCGGCCTGTCGCCGGGAAAAAGTGATCTCAGTATTTGTGGGGAAAGTGATAGTCGTCTAGACCTATCGTGTATGCTTTACCCCAGTGTTTATTCATATTGCCAAGGAATGGCAGTTCCATATTTCCTCTACCAAGGTAATCAAAGACACTCTTATGAACTCTCGATCGAAGCCACCATTTTCGATAGTTACGATTTGAATGTCTAAGAGAATATATTTGACTCGATGAAAACGACTTCGATTCCTAGCAGCACTATATTCTGTAGAATGCAGTCAATTGTTCATGATCAAATCTACAGAGCAATGCAATGTTTTATGAATGACTAACTTTAGGACAGATTCATTATCTGCATCCAAACGTGAGTGACAGTTCACGAGTGAAGCCATCTTGGAACCAAAACATGTAGCGACTTTCAAGAAGAGAAAGGGGATGCCCGTATTATCGCTTATTTAGTCCAGAGATCACTGCTACACATGAGAACCCGTTATTAGCGGTTCAATATTATTATATGAAAAAAATATGTGCTGAACATTATGTGGGAGAATCGTCGCTAAACGAGATTAGGTTTAGAAGCCATCTGAAATATTGTTTATAAGCTGACGTGCTCAGTCAGTGAAGTCAGATGATTTATATGTATGGGCGATGCTGAGGGCTTGGCTACTGACAGTCCATTATAATATTAATCTACATGAGTGCCCATGTAACATAACATTGCAGGACCATTTATCCACTGTACTATGATGTATTATGCCAACCTGTGATTTGTCACTATCTGTGCTGTCGAGTGTGTACGTCCAATTAAACTTTAGAAAAGGTACAAAGTCGTTGGTGTCGATGACTTCCAGTCATACATGAGTGTGAGAAAAGAACATTTGTCAACAACACGAACCCTTATCATCATTCGCACATTGTACACTCAATCCATGTCTACACACCACTGCGTAGGTCAAGTTGACATTCCATACACTACAGTGGAGCAAACAACACCATAGAGATCTTATCAACTGATGATGATGATGATGTCTGCTTCCATCCACTTATATCTATCTTTTTGGTGGATATCATTAACGGGAATAAAAATCCAACATTATTATCAACTTTATCAACTGGTGGACCAGCTTTCTGGGTTTGACCTCGCAGAAGTTCAGAAGTCAACAGATTACCGATACCAGACCGTTTCCTGTGGCTGATACGACACACTTGCAGTATTGGTTTGCTCTTTGTCAACACTTCGTCACGTGACCTGTCAAGTGAATGCAGTATGTAGGCCAGCGTTGTTGACAGTTTTACATTAGACCTTACAGAGTTTCACAGAACAGTTGGATCAATTCTTGTCAATGTTAACAGGAAGACAGTATTTGTGTACTAAGAAGTCCTATTTTCATCGATGGATCTTCTTGTTTTCCATATATGAACTTTAATATTTAAGGCCAGAATGTTTAATTGAATAAAGTGGCAGTTTGTTTATGTTCATAAAAATAACTTTGCCATTACTGTAAAACTGAGCCTATTTTGCAACACATACTATCATACACATAATTTATATATATTTATGTTTACATGTTATTTGTTTGTACAGTATGTTAGTTTCTATGTCAGCGGGTTGTGTTTAAGGTTGGGCGGCGTCCTCACAACAGAATATCCCACGTCATAGAGGGTCCGTTGTGGGCGTTTTCTATAGGTGCAATTTTCTTGATTGAAAATTTGCTGCGACAACTGTTGCTTTTGTGTTAGCTGTGAAGACTGTAATTATTGTTATTTTTGTAATATTTCTTTGTTCTTTAGTTTTGTTTTGATTTGTTTGTAATTTGTTGGCCTACTCTTTTCTATCTTTCAGTTCTATTCACAATTTATATTCATATATTGTGACGTCATTTGTGTTGTTATTCTTTGCAGATTCAGTGATTATTTTCATTGATTTCCCTATTTGATTTATTTTGATTTCTGCAAACGTTCTTGTATTGTCAGTCCTATTTGTACTTTATGTATTCTGTTGGTTGACATATGTTTTATATAGGTATATTTCATAAGACACAATTGCCTGTGCACTGCACTTGGATTATGGTATAAACCAGTACCTGATTATTATTACTATTATACAAGACCTTATTAAAGGCTTGTGACCCACAGATATTGGGATAGTATACTGATTAATCAAGTCATTGAGAACTTGTGGTATTATTATTATTTCAGGTGATTAGTATTATTGTTAGACACCATGTCTACATTAGAATACTTCATTATACAAGGGAAAGCCCTTGATAAAACTGGTCAACAATTAGAACAATGGGCAGTTGCTCAATATGACAAAGCATTAGCTGCAGAAGAGAGAAGAGCTATGGCAGAAGAGAAAAGATTAGCTGCAGAAGAAAGAAAAGCTATGGCGGAAGAGAAAAGATTAGAAAGAGAAGCTGAGGCTGCTGCTGAACAAAAGAAATTGCAGATGCAGATGGAGGAAAGGAGATTTGAAGCTGAACAAAAAAAATTAGAAAGAGAAGCTGCGGCTGAACAAAAAAGATTAGACAGGGAAGCTGAACAAAAAAGATTAGACAGGGAAGCTGAACAAAAAAGATTAGACAGGGAGGCTGAACAAAAAAGATTAGATGCTGAAGAGAAAAAAGCAATAAGAGAACATGAATTTGAGTTGGAGAAATTGAGATTGACAAGTATGAGTAATGTTAATCAGGCATCTAGTGGTAATGGTAAACCTTCTACTTACAAGGTTAAGGTTCCACCGTTCAATCAGTCCAGTGACGATATTACATTCTGGCTGGATAGATTTGAACGTTCTTGTCGTACACATAATGTGGATAAATCACAATACGCTAATCAATTATCAGAAAACTTGAAAGGTGAATCTTTGACTAGATTATGCCTTGTAGGAGAAGCAGATAAGGATAATTATGATGTCATTAGGGCGGCTTTGATAAAAAAATATCAGCTAAGTGAGGAAGGCTATCGCCTTTTATTTAAGACGATGGTACCTGAGACGGGTGTAGAATTCTCAGAATTCACTGCAAAGGCACGTCTCACAGTTGATCGTTGGATTGAGCTTTCCAAAACAGAAAAAACGTATGAAGGACTTATGGATTTGTTGCTCAGAGATAAGATTATGTCATGTGTGAACAAACCTTTCCTTGAATTTATACATGAGCGTAAACCCAAATCTCTAAAAGAAATGGAAGAATATTGTTCCCAATATGTCACTGCACACCCCGACGTGACTTTTGGCAACACTAAGATTAAGGAGAGTATGCCAGTTGCTTCAGCAACACCATACAATCCCAATTATTCACACAGATTTCAGGGACCTCAAAACAGATTTGATAAAAAAGGTAACCATAATAGTTATCAAAACCAAGGTAACCAATCATTTCAGGGTTCTTCTTCAAAGAACTGGAGACGACATGATAGCTCTCGACACAGGGGTGGTCATAATTATAGGAATTTCCGTAGAGGAAGTAATTATAGAAACTATCAGGGTTATCCGTCTTGGAGTCAACAAGATCATAATTACAGAGATACTCATTATAATGAATATGATAATGGTAACCAAGGGAACTATGACTCAAACCCAAATAGGGGTTACAATAGAGGTAACAATAACTACAGAGGTGATAATAACCGAGGTAGATCTCAAAACAAAAGACATAAACCACATTTTCAGGCAAACTCTGTACAACAAGAGTCCCATGAAGCCTATAAACAGAGTAAAGATAATAATGATGCTAGTAATATGGCATGTGCCGCTTTTGATTTTGGGAGAGCATCTCAGTGCCCCCAATGCAAAACGTTATTTGAGCCAACCACAGTGTCTACTTTAAGCTGTGGCCATCCTCTTCCTGCTCTTCCGGCATCAGTCGCGCATGATGGAAGAGGTTCTCTTGTCTTACATAAGGGTTTAGTGAATAACAATCCAGTCTCTGTGCTATTTGATTCTGGATGCACCACAATTGGTGTTAGGCAGTCACTCGTAGATCCTTCCCGTGCCACTGGACAAGTAGTCAAATGTGTAACATTTGGCGGCACATTAGAGAAATACTCTACTGCTATCATTAGGATTGCTACTCCTTTCTTTACGGGAGATGTACACGCATGTCTTCTTCCGAATCCGATCGCTGACCTCATCATCGGTCGCATTCATGGAGTCAAGGAATGCACTCCGCAACAAATTTCCACGTGGGAAAGGCAAAACATGCAGATTGCTAACGCTGTAGTCACTAGAGCTCAGGCTCTTAATGTGCCTCAAACTTCATCTATTGAAAATAATGAAGTGCATAACCAAGATAATCCCTTGGTAATTTCTCGTGACTCGTTTATAAAACAGCAAGAAGATGATCCCACTCTGAAGAAATTCTTCATTCTTGCAACTAAAGGTGATCCGAATAAAGACACAAGTCGTAAATCGTGGATTACAAAGAAGAATGGCGTACTTGTACGTATGGTTCAAGACTCCATTACGTCAAGTCATTCTCAAATCCTGGTTCCCAAGAATTTGAGAGTTAAAATTTTGCAGCACGCTCACGACTCTCAGTGTGCTGGACACATGGGTTTTTCCCGTACTAAGTCAAGAGTCCTTGCGGCTTTCTTTTGGCCATTGGTAAACAAGGACATACGTATTTATTGTCGATCTTGTAAAGTATGTCAGGAAGTTAAATCCAAAGGTCCACGGCATGCTGCACCCATTCAGGCGGCGGACATTCCTATTCGGCCGTTCCAAAAAATGGCTATAGACATTATTGGTCCATTTAAGATCAAGTCTGCCAGAGGACATCAGTTTATCTTGACGTGTGTTGATATGTGCACACGTTGGCCAGAGGCTATTCCTCTGAAGAGCATTACTACTGCTGATATTGCAGATGCTCTTTGGCTTATATTTTCTCGTCTGGGGTTCCCCGGAGAGATATTGTCAGACCATGGCACCCAACTAATATCAGATACCATGTCTCAAGTAATGTCTACCCTGCAGATAGATAGATCTTTAAGTAGTATCTACCATCCAATGTCTAATGGTATGGTCGAACGCCTTAATAGAACACTTAAAAACTTACTGGGGAAGATAACTGAGGATCATCCTCAAGACTGGGACAGAGTTTTACCTGCGGCCCTCTTCGCTTACAGAGAGGTACCCAATGAACATACGGGATTTTCTCCCTTTGAACTCGTCTTTGGCGCGCGTCCGCGTGGCCCTATGTCGTTGCTTCACGATCTCATAACATCTGACAATATTGACGATGACACAAAGTCATCCTACGAATATGTCATCGCGTTGAGACAAAAAATTATCGAAGCATGCAAATTAGCAACTTCTTCTTCTGAATTTGCGAAACAGAAGGCAAGGCAATTTGCCAATAAGAAGAGATGCTTACGACAACTTTGTCCTGGTGACAAAGCATTTGTATTACTACCTTGTAGGGAAAACAGATTACTTATTTCTTGGAAAGGTCCGTACGATATAATATCGAAAATTTCCGATGTCGACTATATTGTCGATATTGATGGGAAGCATAAAACCTTCCACATCAATATGCTTACTGAATTCCATGAACGTCCGGATTATTTGCAACCCATTTTCCAAGCAACGGACAATTCTCCAGTACAACATGGTCATTACTCATCACTGTCCGTGATACAGGATGAGGAAACAAGTTTTTCAGATGTAAATCTTCCTCTTCCAATGATCCCACTTCATTCCAGTGAATCATGGAAGAACGTTACTGTCTCTCCTGATTTGTCTCTAGGAGAACAGCGACAAGTTTCAACTATGTTGCAAACATTTCAGGATGTACTCACTGACATCCCTGGACAAACGAATGTCATTCAACATGACATTGTTCTAACTGACCATACTCCTATTAGGATTAGACCTTATCCTATACCTATACATTTTCAAGCACAGGTCGAGAAAGAGTTGGATGAGATGATAGATTTGAAAATAATCGAACCATCCACCTCTGCATATTCTTCGCCGATGGTTATTGTGCGAAAAAAAGACAATAACATACGTCTTTGCGTTGACTATCGAAAATTGAATCAAGTAACGAAGTTCGATGCCGAACCTATGCCTTTACTGGAAGAGCTACTTACTCGACTCTCCAAATCTCATTTTTTCACTAAACTTGATTTGTCTAAAGGATATTGGCAAGTTCCTTTATCTGAACGCGCCAAACCTCTCACGGCTTTTTCAACACCTAGAGGTTTGTTCCAATGGAATTTTATGCCTTTCGGTCTTATGAACGCACCAGCTACGTTCGTACGCATGATGCGCCGAATCCTATCTTATCGGTCAGATGTCATTGCATATCTAGACGACATCTGTCTTTTCAGCGATACTTGGGAAGATCACTATTCAGGGTTAGATGAATTGCTGTCTACTTTGCGTGAGCACAACCTGACAGCGAAACCCTCTAAAGCCTATATTGGTTTTAGCGAAATTTCTTTCCTAGGCCACCGAGTTGGTCATGGTTTCCTAAAGACAGAGGACCATAATACTAGTAAGATACTTAACATCTCAATCCCTAAGACTAAAAAACAGGTGAGAAGTCTGTTAGGTCTTATTCAATTTTATGGCAGATTCATTCAGAATCTATCCTCTATCATGGCACCTCTCTCAACACTTCTAAAGAAAGGTTCGCTTAATGTGGTCCACTGGTCTCAGGAATGCCAATGCTGTCTGGATAAGATTAAAACATTGTTTTCAACACCACCTATTTTAGTGCTACCCACTAAAGATAAGACATTAGTTCTTCGTAGTGACGCTTCATCCACTGGGATTGGAGCGGCACTAATGCAAGAGTACTCTGGAACTCTGCATCCTGTAATGTATATTTCCAGAAAACTTAATGCGGCAGAAAGGAATTATTCGGTTTTAGACCGTGAGCTATTAGCTATGGTTTGGTCGATCCTCAAACTACAGAGATTCCTTCTAGGCGCACATTTCATAGTAGAAACCGACCAAAAAGCTCTTACTGCTATACAGAGTAAGAATTTGAAGAGCTCGAGGTCTACTCGATATGCAATTGCTCTTCAACCTTTTCATTTCTCTGTGCGAGCTATTCGTGGATCAGATAATGTGATGGCAGACATTCTGTCAAGATGCCCACATGATTCCACATAACTATTAGGGCTTAGACTTCTTGATATGTCTAGTTCTATAGTAGTTCCTTTTCTATATCATGATAGATACACATTTGTAATTTAATAATATAATGATTGTATCACTACATAGCGGTTCATGGATGTTTATTCACCGCTGTGCTTTGATGATTTTTTCTTCATAAATCATAAATTTAAGATATCTAATACGAAATGATGATATGAATTTTTTAGGCATTGTGTAATTGCCAGAATTGTATTATACTTTGATGACACCTTCCTGGAAAAATATACTTGTAGAGAAATAATTTCTCTCAGTTTATGAGACACATTCTCACCAGTCGCTCCATAAGTCGACTTAGCCTCATATTAGGCGTTATAGGTATTCCTGATATTTTCATCTGCGCATTATTCATGCGTTGTGAGCCTATTGTACGTTGCTCCTAGATGTATTTCAAAAAAAAAAAAAAAGTTCCATTTTTTTTTTTCCCGGGAGGTGTGGTAAGACTGTTACGTGCAGTCTTTGATATCTTACAATATTATACATAGGTAATTTTTTAGTGCTTAAGGGAAAGTCATTATTGAGTTACTTCCCTTGAAAGTTGTCGGCCATCTCTTCGATCAAACTCCGCGGATAAATCCATTTTACTGCGATTTATTCGTTGTTTGGGTAATAATAGATTGTTCTTGCTTCAGAATATCTATGGCCTGAATTTATGTGTATTGTTTGTCTGAGTAGGACGAGTCTGTCTTATATCTGTATATCTTTACATATCTAAGTCGAACTATATGTTCTGTTGTCTCTAGAGAGGTCAAAGGCTATTCGGCGGATGTGTCGCTAGAGTGTGGTGTGATTTGGCTTCGTCCTGATAGGGACTGTGTGTGTTTCCTATGTCGGCCTGTCGCCGGGAAAAAGTGATCTCAGTATTTGTGGGGAAAGTGATAGTCGTCTAAACCTATCGTGTATGCTTTACCCCAGTGTTTATTCATATTGCCAAGGAATGGCAGTTCCATATTCCCTCTACCAAGGTAATCAAAGACACTCTTATGAACTCTCGATCGAAGCCACCATTTTCGATAGTTACGATTTGAATGTCTAAGAGAATATATTTGACTCGATGAAAACGACTTCGATTCCTAGCAGCACTATATTCTGTAGAATGCAGTCAATTGTTCATGATCAAATCTACAGAGCAATGCAATGTTTTATGAATGACTAACTTTAGGACAGATTCATTATCTGCATCCAAACGTGAGTGACAGTTCACGAGTGAAGCCATCTTGGAACCAAAACATGTAGCGACTTTCAAGAAGAGAAAAAGGGGATGCCCGTATTATCGCTTGTTTAGTCCAGAGATCACTGCTACACATGAGAACCCGTTATTAGCGGTTCAATATTATTATATGAAAAAAATATGTGCTGAACATTATGTGGGAGAATCGTCGCTAAACGAGATTAGGTTTAGAAGCCATCTGAAATATTGTTTATAAGCTGACGTGCTCAGTCAGTGAAGTCAGATGATTTATATGTATGGGCGATGCTGAGGGCTTGGCTACTGACAGTCCATTATAATATTATTCTACATGAGTGCCCATGTAACATAACATTGCAGGACCATTTATCCACTGTACTATGATGTATTATGCCAACCTGTGATTTGTCACTATCTGTGCTGTCGAGTGTGTACGTCCAATTAAACTTTAGAAAAGGTACACAGTCGTTGGTGTCGATGACTTCCAGTCATACATGAGTGTGAGAAAAGAACATTTGTCAACAACACGAACCCTTATCATCATTCGCACATTGTACACTCAATCCATGTCTACACACCACTGCGTAGGTCAAGTTGACATTCCATACACTACAGTGGAGCAAACAACACCATAGAGATCTTATCAACTGATGATGATGATGATGTCTGCTTCCATCCACTTATATCTATCTTTTGGTGGATATCATTAACGGGAATAAAAATCCAACATTATTATCAACTTTATCACTGGGTTCGACAGAGACTTACAGTCTTTGAAGACACCCCGTTGATTTTAGGAAAAGTTATCTAGACGTACGCTGCGAGAAGACTGTTTTGGCATTTCAAAAAGCCTGACAACGACCCAGTGCAGTACTCAGCAAGCTAAGTCTTTTGTAACAGGCACGCAACGGACACTATTAGCCATCAGTCCCCAAAATTTCTCAGTCCATGACAAATTGTTACAATCCTAAAATCATCGTTCATGCAGATGTTTATACTGAAGAAATTTGCTAAGGCTGACTAACCATTTTGATTATTAAATTTGTTATTTGTTATTTTACAAATTCATAGTTGATTCAGTTCTTATAGATAAGAGAGCGCAATGTATGATCGACAATCTTTAGTATATATATAAATATATTTATAGCAATATAGCCAAAATTAACTATGAAAGGAATTTCGCTGAATTTACTCTGCTGGGGGCTCGAACAAGCCAAACCATTGCTTAAAACTTCACAAAAGGTGCCGGATCAGATATAAGTTAAAAGAGCGCTGCCCTATGCAGCATTGTTCTTGACTTCTGAATTATCATGTGAAACTCCCTTGAGATAGAAGCGTCATTATCCTTCTATCTACAACTCTGCCAAAAGTAATCTTGTACGAAGGTAGACACCTTTGACGACCCATTTTAGATACTCTTGAGTTTTGGACACTGGTGGACCCCTACTGCAGAGAAAAGGCCTAGGCAAATCTCTCATGAGAGAGAGTTTCTGAAGCAATATGAGAGAGAGAGAGAAGTTGTCAGCCCCCAGACAGACCTCATAGAGAACACATGGTAGTAGAAGACGCAAATTGAGAATAGCTGACAGAAAAAGAAAGACAAATGACAATAAAAGAAACATTTAAGGGTGACAAGTCGCTAAGTAGACTTACCAACTTCAGCATCCTCTGAAATTGTTTTGAAAGTAGGTTTTGGGGCCTGGCATTCTGCATTCACATCTGAAATTGTGAAGGAAATAAAAAAGCTTTCAAGTGAACCATAACAAATAGTGGAAATCTCTCTCGGATAAAGGACAAAGCAGCTGCACACGTTACGACTTATAGATCATCGTCAGATACTAGTGCGCAAAAAAAAAACCAAAAAAAAACAAACAAACAAAAAAACCAAAGTAAGAATTATTATTGTTATTGTGGATCATAATAGACATCATTTCCCTTCGGCAAAACCCATAGGAGCTCTGTCTACCTTCGCAAATGTCGAAGAATATGAACCATTTCTGTTCTTATTGGCTACAGAATGGGTTATGAAAACATCGACTTCAACCAACAGAAATTGAATCTACTGGACTCACTAAATAGCATGAAGATTTAGATTGTGTCGATGATCTGGCTTTCCTATCCTATAACCATGAACAGATGCAAGAGAAAACGCAAATACTTGATGAGAGATCCCAGCAAGCGGGTCTGAAAATACACAAGGAACAGACACAGATCATGAGAATAAATAAGGAAATGAAAGCAATATTGTTCTTGAAGAAACACCACTACAACATGTTGAATCATTCATTGACAGCAATATACACAGCAATTGGAGGGACATAGTAATGTCAAAACAAGAACATAAAAGGTGTGACAACTTGCCCAATCTTCTCTTCATTTTTTTTATTATTTACATGACATCATTTTTTCTCATCCTCAATGCATGATTGCAAAGTCCCGGGAAGTGTCACTTGCGGAAATTCTCCTAGCGTTCGGTATTTTCTTCTCGCGTTTAATGCTATTTTTAGATACGACGTCATTGTTGACCAATGACCTCGGTAGTGAGAAATCCGTTTTAATTTAGAACTGCTTGAACTTGGGAGAACCAGTTTAGGCTATTTAGGAAGACATCACGTGACTTTTAACATTATTGATTGGAGCGTCTAAAACGAGGCTAAGGTCACATGATGCACGCTACGGATCACGTGTCCAAGCGGAAATGACCCGCTAAAAGGCGGCAAAGCCAGCATTCTTCACTTGCCCAGGAAATCTCAAGAAAGCTAGGTCTAACCCATTTATCGGCGAATTCTCGCATTAAAAGCACTGAAGCCACGTGTCTAAATTGCGGGTTAGCGTCCATCTTTGAGTAGGTAAGTGAAATCTCGCTAGAATATAATGTGATGAAATGTGTAGTACCTTGCAAAATCGACGCAAGATTGGTATGTTTACTTTATTCATATTTTTGTTTTACGATCACATCCAGCCACATGTGATCGGGTATATTTTATGATCCCACGGGATATGTACAACATGTTCATAATAATGTATAACGGGAATATATATAGCTATTAATTTCCATATTATTTGATTATTTTCGACCCGACGTTTAGACTAACGGAAATTAATATTAACGATAATGTTGACAGACCGTGACATATATTCATTATAAATTATATGACGAGGCGACCAGACATGAAGTGTGTGATAATGTTGTCAGACAATTCTAAAACACGGATGTCCAATTAATTGTTAAATTCATCATAATGACATGACGATTAGGCTAGAGGCACAGAACTAGAATACTGTTGCCGACATTTCTATGATAAAAGTTGGTGGGTTTAACTGACATTTATAATAATTCATCGGGTTAAGCTGACGATAAATCAGTCTAAAGAATTATAATACTGCCACTGGGGCAGAGAAATATAATAAAGGACAGACAGGAGAAACTTGAATTCAAGATTAGACTCTAGACATATGATGTTAGAGACTAAAATCTGAGATGACTGGCAGAGGGACGGCTTAGGGAAAGACTGCTTTCTAAAGCTAGTAAATTAATGAAGCCGTCGTATTTGTCTTCAGTCTATGGTGGAGCCTTGCACGACAGTCCAATCTCAGCGCAGAATACGGAGTCGAGCACAGAGAAGGCAAATCCGAACCATTCAAGACCTACCGGGGGCAACGTCAGGAGACCGGAGAACTAACCACACTTCACTATCAGCCGGGGGCTGAAAAGCTAAGTCCACGAAAAAGGAAACTCACTAATCAATGCCACATAGTTTAGTCATCCATGATGAAACAAACTTGAATTGTGAGACACATAATACATACAGCAGACACTAATTCCATCGACAATACTATCATTCACCATCTATTCATTTTATTGCAATAAACCAATTGGGTGTATATACTGTACCCCACGCTTTGTTCCTTCCATTAGATGTTGAATATTGTCTATGTTTATCTTCCTTTATAAGGGAGGGGGGCTCGTAAAATATAAGATAAATTAAAGAATAATAATAATAGATAACTGAGAAGGGGACGACGGTAGCGAGAGACCAAATATCTCCTTACAATCTTTTCCAGACCTGTCGAGTTAGGAGAATTTACCCTCTTCGTCACCCTTCGGAAGTGGGAAAACCCAGCAGGGATTCCTTGAGCCAAATCTTCCACATCAGATCTATTATTTCCTCTAAATAATTCTCTTATCCTTTAAACGCTACGTGACACTGGTGTCTCGGTCCGGGATTTGAACTTATGTATTTTATCATACCTCTGGGATAGTATCATCCATTCAGTCATTACAGTATACCATTTTAACACATGTATTTTCACACAATGAGCTCTAGAAAGACAGAAAACATTTTTTCTAGAATTTCAGGCATTGATTGGTGAATCCCTTTATATATGTTGTGTTTAATTAAGTTAGTTCTTGATTTTGTATTTCATTGAATTACAGACCTTAAGTCTCCATAACTGTAGTAATTTCATTCTACAGCAGTCTGATAAATAATTAGTATTTACTTGTTGTTAGAAATACTATTGGAATGTAGCACTAGCTTACTCAGTGTGGACTATAACAGCAAAAGATGGCTGAAATAGTTAAGCTTAAGGCAGCACTAGGGGAGGCCGGTCGAGATCTAGGTTATAGTGGGGTGGACCTTGCAAATTATGTCAGTGTCGAGACTGATAAGTATTACGCTCGAGAAACAGCGAAAGCTGAAAGAGAAGAGCGAATAAAGTTAGCAGAAATAGATGAGAGGATAAAAGCTGTAGACGCTAGAGAAAGAAGCGAGAGAGATGAACGCGAGCATGCACTGAAGATGAAGCAGTTAGAGATGCAGGGACAAGCTCAAAGAGTTGAACCGGTAGCCGGGGCGACAGCATCTACCTCCTCAGGCAACCTATCGCCACGGTCAGATGATATGCCTTCCTTGCACGCAGGGGGCACAGGACCTTTGCCATCCTCACTCATGTCAACTTTGGGACCCTTGACGTTTCCATTCGAAGCTTTCTCGGAACAAGCCGACTCGATCGATAGGTATCTGGACAAATTTGAGAAGTTTGCCACCACGTTTGGTTTGGAGAAGAGCAAATGGAACCTGAAACTGTCGCAAGGGCTTAGAGGAACTGCTTATGACGTGTATAGCAAGCTTCCTCCAGGTTTACAGGATGACTACGACTCTTTGAAAAAGGCACTATTGGTTCGTTATGAGCTACATGCTGACGCCTATAGGAAGAGGTTCCGTAACTCTAGGAGGGAAGTTGGCGAGAGCGTTGCTCAGTTTGCTGCGAGACTGGATTCCTACGTGGAGAAGTGGGGTGCCCTAGGGAATTTTACTCATGATTGGGAAGGCCTGAAGGAAATGGTCATGATCGAACAACTGAAGGACACCATGACTTCCGACATGAGAAGATTCCTGACAGAGAATGGGGCCAGCACTTTAGAATCCATAGTCCAGTTAGCGGAACGATATCAGGCAGCACTATCAGAGAATCCACCACCCAGACGGAAACAACCAGATTACGTACCTAGACAGACAGCTCAGTCACACATGGACCCCAAGTGAAACCACCGTATACTAACTTCAAAAAGCATGACAAGCCAGACTACAAGACTACTCAGAGATCTAAATTCCAGCAGCAAAGGCAAGGGGAAAAATGGTGTAAGCACTGTAGAACCATCACCCACAATACGCAGGAGTGCAACCGGAAAAAACCCACCTCATCATGCTGCCTGCTTACGTAAAAGTGCCGCAAGGGGAAATGGACCGGAAGAACCTCTGGACAAACCCCGACATCCCCCCGGTCGTTGAGACAGTCCTCGTAAATGACCAAGAGGTGACCTGCCTTTATGATACAGGCCTTGCATTCGACGCAGTTGTCTGTGCATCCCTAGTCAAGCCTGACCAGATGACAGAAGACACTATAGAAATACAAGGACCTACTAAAAGTGCAGCACCTATGCGTTTGGCCATAGCCAAGATTAAGGTCAAATCAAAATATGTGACTGGGGAAATCAGTGCAGCGATCTTGGACGACCCTATTTATCCCTTGATCTTAGGGTGTAGGTATGTGTTCTTGGGAGAACCCATTCACCCTCTGGTTGTGGCGGCTGTCACCACTAGAGGACAGGCCAAACGGAATACGGAGTTGGAATCCCCACCCAACATCCTTCCTGAGGAATTAAAAAAGGCACAAACGGAGGATCAATCTCTAGCACCCTGCTACAAAAAACTACCGAGAGCGCACACTCCTCTCCAAAAGGGAGACTTCTACAAGAAAAAATGGGCTGTTGCATCGGAAAGCTGGAAATGGAGGACAGGAACATGGGCAACTTGTGGTTCCATCAGCATACCGAGCCCAGGTCCTAGAAATGGGCCATGCCCTTCCGTTTAGTGGCCACATGGGCATAAGTGCCACGATTCAGCGTATTTCATGTCATTATTATTGGCCAGGTATCAACGCCGATATCCAGAGATATGTGAAATCATGCCCGCAGTGCCAGAGGACAGCGCCGAAACACTGGACGGCCCCAGCCACTCTGGGAGAAATGCCAATCTTGGGCACACCCTTCGAACGAGTAGCGGTGGATATTGTGGGTCCACTTACTCGTAGAAAAAAGAAAAACAGTTATATACTCACGTTAGTGGATTGTTGCTCCATGTGGGCAGAGGCTATCGCTATGCCCGCCTGTGATTCTAAGCATGTTGCTGAGGCTCTGCTCACCATATTTACTCGGCTAGGGTTTCCGTCACAGATCCTGACAGATAATGGTTCCCAATTCCGAGGAAAACTCACCGAGGAAGTGTTTAGGATATTTCAGGCCCGACATATCCACACCTCTCCCTACCACCCCCAGGCAAATGGCCAGGTGGAGCGGTTTAACGGGACCCTTATTTCCATCCTTCGGAAACTTGCGCAGGAAAAACCAGAGAGCTGGATCAATACTTACCCGCAGCACTATTTGCTTACCGCGAAGTACCCCACAATTCTACTGGGATGCCACCTGCCACATTGCTGTTTGGTAGACCTATAAAGGGACCTTTAGAGGCCCTGTTACGTACTTGGACAGATGATAAAGCTGATGAGACGGTCACCTCTGCATCCCAATACGTGAATGAGTTGACCCAACGACTTAAAACGGGATGGGAACTGGCAAAGGAAAATGTACGCCGTGCCCGTCGTAAACATGCGCGTTACTACAACCGCACTGCGAAGGATAGGGAGCTAGAAGTAGGAGAACAGGTATTATTACTCCTGCCCAGTAGCAATAATAAATTGCAAATCGGGTGGAGAGGTCCATATAAAATCATTGAGAAAATGTCGCGCACCAATTACAAGATTGCCATAAAGGGGAAGCAGAAAATTTACCACATAAACCTGCTGAAGCGATATTATGAAAGACCAGGTGCAGAACCAGCACATTTCCTGACACTGGCTATTGCGACGGAAACTGAGGCAGAACCCCTGACCTCCTGTGAATACCCTCTTCGTCAGTGCGAAACTCATCAAGATGTTCAGATTAGTTCAACTTTAACGGAGGATCAGCAGGCACAGGTTCAACAGTTGTTGAGAAAACACACTAGTACACTCACGGATAAACCTGGCATGACCAACCTGATAGAATTTGATATGAAGCTAACAGACCTCGCCCCGGTACGAGTTAAGAACTATCCTGTTCCTTATGCTAAAGCAAAGGCATTGGGTGAGGAAATCGAGTACCTGCTTAAGGAAAATATTATCTCAAAATCAGAGTCGCCTTATAGTGCGAGTGTGGTGTTGCTTAGAAAATCCACAGGAGAACATCGCCTCTGCATAGACTACCGAAGGCTCAACGCTGTAACGGAATTTCAAGCGGAGCCCTTACCGGATCAGAATCAGCTTTTCACCAAGCTGAGTAGAGCACGATACTTTTCGAAGATAGACCTTAGCAAAGGGTACTACCAGATCCCGGTAAAAGAGGAAATTCGACATATGTTAGCATTTAGTACTTCTGAAGGCCATTACGAGTTTAATGTATTGCCATTTGGGCTAAGCAACGCCCCAAGCATCTTTACTCGTATGATGAGGAAGCTACTGGAACCCCTGAACCACCCTGGGATAAGTAATTTCATGGACGACATACTTATTGCCACGAACACCTTTGAGGAGCACCTGGACGCAGTTTCCCTACTCTTAGAAAGACTTAGAGAAACAGGACTCACCGCTCGCCCTACAAAATGTCAAATTGCCTGCGAGCAACTAGAATTCCTGGGACACACCATCTCGCATGGATGCATGTTCCCAGATGCACGTAATATTGAGAAGTTACAGCGGGCCCCACGACCCCAGACTAAAAAGGATGTAAGGTCATTGGTGTCTCTATGTGGCTTCTACCAGAGATATATTAAAGATTTTAATACCCTGAGTGCGCCACTGACCGCATTAACCAAGAATGGGAACCCGGACAAAGTAACATGGACAGCGGAGTGCGAAAATGCCTACACGCTGCTGAAGGAGAAACTCACAGCTAGGCCAATTCTGCGACTGCCTGACTTAACTCTGAACTTTACGCTGCGAACAGATGCTAGCAATATAGGGATAGGAGCCACTCTCCTGCAGCCTAGTGATAGACCTTCTGCAACTCTATTCCCAATTGCATATGCTAGTAGGAAATTGAACCTGCTGAACAGAACTACTCTACCATCGAACGAGAATGTCTGTCGCTAATATGGGCTGTGCAGAAGTTTCAACCATATTTATACGGGAAAAAGTTCACGGTGCAGTGTGATCACCAACCGTTGATATTTCTGGCAGCGGCAAAGAACCTTAATGCCCGGCTTATGAGATGGTCACTACTGTTGCAGCCATATTCATTTCACATAGAATACATACCTGGGAAGAACAACGTAGGGGCAGATTTTTTGAGCAGACATCCGGACACAACCTAGGAGATAGGAGAAACTGGAAAAGAAGAGGAAGACAGGACAAGAGGAGTTGGACGGAACGTCAAACTTGAGGAGGGGCTTGTGTGACAACTTGCCCAATCTTCTCTTCATTTTTTTTATTATTTACATGACATCATTTTTTCTCATCCTCAATGCATGATTGCAAAGTCCCGGGAAGTGTCACTTGCGGAAATTCTCCTAGCGTTCGGTATTTTCTCCTCGCGTTTAATGCTATTTTTAGATACGACGTCATTGTTGACCAATGACTTCGGTAGCGAGAAATCCGTTTTAATTTAGAACTGCTTGAACTTGGGAGAACCAGTTTAGGCTATTTAGGAAGACATCACGTGACTTTTAACATTATTGATTGGAGCGTCTAAAACGAGGCTAAGGTCACATGATGCACGCTACGGATCACGTGTCCAAGCGGAAATGACCCGCTAAAAGGCGGCAAAGCCAGCATTCTTCACTTGCCCAGGAAATCTCAAGAAAGCTAGGTCTAACCCATTTATCGGCGAATTCTCGCATTAAAAGCACTGAAGCCACGTGTCTAAATTGCGGGTTAGCGTCCATCTTTGAGTAGGTAAGTGAAATCTCGCTAGAATATAATGTGATGAAATGTGTAGTACCTTGCAAAATCGACGCAAGATTGGTATGTTTACTTTATTCATATTTTTGTTTTACGATCACATCCAGCCACATGTGATCGGGTATATTTTATGATCCCACGGGATATGTACAACATGTTCATAATAATGTATAACGGGAATATATATATATAGCTATTAATTTCCATATTATTTGATTATTTTCGACCCGACGTTTAGACTAACGGAAATTAATATTAACGATAATGTTGACAGACCGTGACATATATTCATTATAAATTATATGACGAGGCGACCAGACATGAAGTGTGTGATAATGTTGTCAGACAATTCTAAAACACGGATGTCCAATTAATTGTTAAATTCATCATAATGACATGACGATTAGGCTAGAGGCACAGAACTAGAATACTGTTGCCGACATTTCTATGATAAAAGTTGGTGGGTTTAACTGACATTTATAATAATTCATCGGGTTAAGCTGACGATAAATCAGTCTAAAGAATTATAATACTGCCACTGGGGCAGAGAAATATAATAAAGGACAGACAGGAGAAACTTGAATTCAAGATTAGACTCTAGACATATGATGTTAGAGACTAAAATCTGAGATGACTGGCAGAGGGACGGCTTAGGGAAAGACTGCTTTCTAAAGCTAGTAAATTAATGAAGCCGTCGTATTTGTCTTCAGTCTATGGTGGAGCCTTGCACGACAGTCCAATCTCAGCGCAGAATACGGAGTCGAGCACAGAGAAGGCAAATCCGAACCATTCAAGACCTACCGGGGGCAACGTCAGGAGACCGGAGAACTAACCACACTTCACTATCAGCCGGGGGCTAAAAAGCTAAGTCCACGAAAAAGGAAACTCACTAATCAATGCCACATAGTTTAGTCATCCATGATGAAACACACTTGAATTGTGAGACACATAATACATACAGCAGACACTAATTCCATCGACAATACTATCATTCACCATCTATTCATTTTATTGCAATAAACCAATTGGGTGTATATACTGTACCCCACGCTTTGTTCCTTCCATTAGATGTTGAATATTGTCTATGTTTATCTTCCTTTATAAGGGAGGGGGGCTCGTAAAATATAAGATAAATTAAAGAATAATAATAATAGATAACTGAGAAGGGGACGACGGTAGCGAGAGACCAAATATCTCCTTACAATCTTTTCCAGACCTGTCGAGTTAGGAGAATTTACCCTCTTCGTCACCCTTCGGAAGTGGGAAAACCCAGCAGGGATTCCTTGAGCCAAATCTTCCACATCAGATCTATTATTTCCTCTAAATAATTCTCTTATCCTTTAAACGCTACGTGTCACTAATGTGGAACTGATGACAAGAACCAGACAAGCAGCCTATGGAACAAGAGATGAGAAGAAGATTCTGTAGATGGACAGGACACACATTAAGGAAACCGGTTGATATCATTACAAGGCAGTCTTGCTCTGTTGTCTCTGTTGTGTCCAGGTCGTTGCTGAAAAAGGTGACCTGCTCTCACCTAGACTACTGATGATATGCTTCAATTTTTAAATGGCCTGGGCGTTTTCTTTCCTATGTGGACTTGAATGTGGTTTTTACAGATGCTTTTGCCATTTTATAAGTTGTTCCTATATTATACTGTTGTAGCGCTCCTAATACATTAGCATGTTTGTCTGCCTTCTCATTGCCTGGTATGTTGCAATGGGCTTGTATCCACTTGACAGTGTACTTGTTAAAGCACTTGGCCAGTCTTTCAAGAGAGTTTATCAAATCTTTTAATCTGTTAGCATGGTGGCTCTCCAGAGCTGTTATTACTGAGAGGGCATCGGTAAAGATTACTGACTGTTTTTCTGCATGGGCTTTGCTTTCAATAAGAGTTTCAGCTGCCAGTCTCAGGGCTTCTGATTCCGTAACACGTATGTGAAGTCACACTTTCCTCAAACTTACAACTTCTCAGATAATTATAAAACGGTAATAATCTTGTGAAATCACATTCTTTATAAACATACACATTTTCACATAATAATTTTTGTTGCTGCTCCTAATGGAGCATAGAGCTACCATTGAAGCTGGCGTTTTTGCAAGAAGTCTGCAACTAGCATTTAAGGACTTATGCAGTGGTGGGTTTTGTATCAACTGGTAAATTAATCGATAAGGTTTGGTAACTTCTTGCTCAACGTCTTATTAGTCGTCTGTTAACAACGTTCTATTTGTTCTTTACCTCATTTGAAATGCCAAGGAACTGCGCAAGGAATTTCATCGACTTTTCCAACACGTTTGTAAAGTGTGCGAAGAATATAAACACGTGCTTCTTAAAGAGGAGAAAACATGCTAGATAGTTTATAAGGCAACAATTATAAACAAAATATAATACACAACATTCATTCAATACCAATCCTTTGTCACATGTTTAAATATCACCTCAAGCATAACTGAAAAGACGCTTCCACAGAAGATGCATTAACTCATGGTTGCTATCAAATGTAAAATGCTCGATTATAACATTTTAAACATTTTAAAATGATTTCTCAGTTATTCTGTAGTCATTAATATATTGTGCTTAAAATATTAACCTTTTACAAAAATGTTCAATGTAGGTGCGAGTTACACCTAAAAGAATTATAAGTCTACAGCGGGATGGAAACAAAACACAGAATGGAAATTACTCATAAAAGAACGCCTAATTTGTGTGCATCTACGACCGTTTTCCCATTTTCATGGTTCACTACATGCGCTGAATATTTAAATAAAACGATATTTTGCTTTTCTTTCGTAGCATAACTTAGTTTGATCCTTTTCACATTTCTGACATATTTTGTGAGCTCGAAGATAAAGGGATGAGAGGCTTCTTAATATCATGTAAAGAGGTGCGAGGCTTCTTAAGATGTTGTAAAGGGGTGTGAGACTTGTTAAGATGCTGAAAGGGGTGCGAGGCTTCTAAAGATGCTGGAAAGGTGGGGGAGGCTTCTTAAGATGTTGTAAAGGGGTGTGAGGCTTTTCAAGATGCTGAAAGGGGTGCGAGGCTTCTTAGAATGCTGTAAAGGTGTGTGACGCTTCTTAACATGTTCTAACGGGATGTGAGGCTTCGTAAGATGTTGTAAAGGGGTGCGAAGCTTGTTAAGATATTGTGAAGGGGGAGCGAGGCTTCTTAAGATATTGTAAAAGGGGAGGGGGGGGGGGCGAGATCTGTAAAAGATCAAGTCTATAAGGAGCATTGTTCCAGACAGATCTTATAAGCGTTATCGGTATCTCAAAGTATCATATTACACAAACAACAATGCTAAACATTGTTAGAATACAGTCTAAAGGGTAGATACATTTACTCACCTTGAATAAAGAAAGCAAACGAGTATAATACTATTGTTCCAATCGATACCATCTTCATCGCCAAATGATTTTGAAGCCTGCCGAGACACATTGAGTTGCTCAATCAATAATGATTTATTATGCCTAATGCTGTTTCGATCTTGATATCAAAGAAAGGGAGACACTGAAGTAAAATGCACCCTTTCAACCCTAGGTAAGGTACAGGTAGTAACCCTAGGTAAGGTACAGGTAGTGTTGTTGGTGGGTGAAGTGTTAGAGTCGTCAAACAATGTTGGGTTTAGGCAGAGGCAACATACGCTTTTGCAGGCCTCGTGCATAAATACACACTTGTCGATACCACGGGAATCTATTTAATATGGCATCGAAAGTTCACGATTGTACAGGTGTAGCACAACCTGAAACCCCCACTGATTTCACCAAAATAGGTCCAGCTTTATGAAAAAAGGGGGTGGGGGAGAGACCAGTTCCTTTCCATCTTTGCCTTTGATAACTCAAGAGCAGAGTCAGGTACGTATTTAAAGTTATGTAAACTTCACGCTGTCAAGTATCGATCTCAAAACTTTGCCGCCGATCGGCAAGCACAGTAACCGCTTCGTCAGTCGGATACTCCTTCAAACTTTGATTGGTTACACATAAGGCCAATCACCTTCATCATTATTAGTCTATAGTTTACTAAGGACCATATGCACTCACATATTCCTGCCAAAACTCCCTGTCCTGTTTCATCCGTTCACGGTTTCTCTATATCTTATTTTCTTCACCCTCTCACTACACACAGTTAAATTCAAACATCAAAACAAGATGATGGTTTTAAAACTAACTATAATTTTCTTCTTTGCCCCCTTTCATTCCTGTCTCCAGTTCTTTTCTTCCCTTATCCGTGGGTTTTGTTCTTGTTGTATGCATTTACTTGTCTTGCTCCGGTTTTTCAGACATGCGCATTCTATTTATTGTCGTGTGTTTCCTGGCAACCGTGTTTCGACTGAATATGCGTTATTATGTTAACTCAGCATATATCTATAGGTCCACCCGTGTGTTACCGGGGCCCGAAAGGGGAGCAAAGAATAGTAACACTGTTCCCTGCCAAGCATGTCGTAGATAGCGACTAAGGAGGGTTGGGCATGGGGCTGGTTACCCCATCCTGTAAAAAATTTAAACCACAAAAAACTTAAACAAATATGGACAAGTCAATTAAGGAAAAAAAAAACACAGCCATCCAAGACAGGGGAAGGTCCTCTCGCATAGAGGCGTATGATGCAACACAGAGAAAGCCGAAAGGAGTCTGTGTTACTGACTAACCTTCTTTCTTCTAGGAGAACTTCCAGATTTGGCACCCGGAATGTTCGGACATTAAACGAACAAGGGAAAGTGGCACAAGTAGCAGCAGAAAGGAGGGAATATAAAATCGAAGTTCTGGGACTGTGTGAAACAAAGTGGAAGGGGGTAGACAAGAAGAAACTCATCACAGCTGAATTGGTGCTTGTTGCGTGATAAATTCTCGCAACATCGTTTTATTTCAATATCTGTTTTATAACGCAAGGGCAACAACTGCTTGAAATCTATAGTCACTTTTCTCGGTAAGCATTTGTCTTCTCGCGTTAGTATCGAATGCAGTTAACTTTTGAGCTGTGGTCATTTTTGCGCTGGACTGCGCATGACTTGTCTTGTTGTTTGGTCGATCGGTTTCCGCCCACCACTAGTGGGAGTGAGCGATTTGGAATGGCGAAAGAGATGCCTCGTTGAAGAGGGGATCTCCGCTTTTTTTTGTTCTGTCAGGGATGTGTAGTCCTCTTATGGATATTTCGTTTAGTCGAGATAATACCTCTAGTGTTTTCCCGACATGTGGGAGGCGTGATATTTCTGTGTATTTCATGAAAGCAAGGTAAATTGACTTTTTCATTAACTCTATCGATTTTTGGGTCGTGAGCGATTTCGATTCATAGCCTGTCTCCGAAAGTCGTCGTCACGAGATGTTCTTTCCCAGCTCACATGTCGCTGCATTGTACTGCATCGGTTGATGCAGGTACCAAGGACCATTACTTGCTACTTTGTTAAATGAACTAGGTTTAGAAAACCTTTATTATCTAGAGGATATTTTTGAGGACATTATTTATACTTCGGCAGACGTGTCTGTCTTGCTGAAGTCAAACTAAGGAGAGTGAACTGATCTCATACATCTGGTTATCTCCTGGCTGTTATAGAAAAGGATGGAGTTTTCCACCTGACTACATTTACAGCACTATGAGATATAACATGCATCTGACTCATCATTGTAATGCTGTCTACCGTTTATTGCTGTATTGAATGTTGCTGTGATAATGACTGTTTGATGTGCCTACACATTTGCGTAACCATTTTGTCACTGTGGCGTCCACAATAAATAATGAAGAAAAACGTCAACGGCTGTTTCAAGACTCATTGACTTTATACGTCGTGAGTTTACTGACGTCCTATGTGGATTGCCCTGTTATTGTTGCATGAACATTGTTTTGACTGAACACATCTACACACTACACAAAACCAGACATGCGGATGCCATCCATCATCATATGGCATCACGCATCATTTGGTGGCCATAAGCTGGTTTGATTCTGGTACTAGCAAACACGGGGTCCCTTACCCACTTCATTTTCAACAAGAATTCATCAGCATCCTTCAAGAAATTAACATTCTTCAATACAGTCAACATCTTCAAAATTTTCAAAGTACTCGGCGTTGCCCGGTAAAAGTCAAAATTTCAACCTTTTGACGGAAACAAGAATTTGACAGTACCCGGCGTTGTTACATGTTGCCGGATAACTCGGACTGCTGTTATCTTTTACGCAAGTCAAGCAAGTTGCTGCTGTCAAGGTTCCAGTGCTGTCGTTTTTTGAGAAGGTCAAGTGCCGGTTGAAACGGGTTGTTTTCTGAAGAAGGCCAAGTACCGATTTCCATCAACTTACTTTTGGATTAGAAGGTCAAGTGCCGAAACAACTCAACACACAGTATTTCAGAAGCTCTTGTACCATCGTGTTAGCAGTGGAAGCAGTTCAGATGTGCCATCATCGTTGGAGCTTCGCTCTTTAGGACGTTGATTGACATCCGTTTTTCTGCTGTTCTACGATTGGAAGCCTTTAAGTTAAGTGGCCTGTTTGTATGTAAACTGTGCCCTTATACTTCTGCTGAGTCTTCTGTGTATCATCTCATTCTATATATTATATGTCTATATGTTATTTGTATATTTATATGTTTATATTTCAGCGGGTTCTCGGTTGGGTGGTGTCTCCGTTAGATTATGCCACGTCATAGAGGTCGTCTATTGTGAGCGTTTTCTGTAGGGTTTGCAAATTTCCGATACTGGAATTTGCTAAGCGACTTCTGTTGCTATTTATGTTAGCTGTGATGACATGTTTTAATATTGTTTTCGTTATTATTTCACATTCTTTAGTTTTGTTGTGATTTGTTTGTATTTGTTAGCCTACTCTTGTCTATAATTTAGTTTCATACAACATTTTTGTTTATACACTGTGGTGTCATGTATTTTGTTTAATTCTATCGCAGATATCGTCACATTTTTTGTGATATTTCATTAATTTCTGCTTTATTTTTAGTTGATTTCTGCGAAAGTTTTTGTATTGTTGCTGATCTTTGTTATTGTTTACATTGTTATTGTTTACATTGTTTGTATTGTTTACATTTTCAATGTTTACATTCTGCATGTGTTTACATAGTCATTGTTTACAGTTATAGTAATTAGTTAATGGGCTATGCTAATGCACTGTTACTACTATACTGATGATAAATGAATGATGAATAGTGTCGTGCACTATTGAATGAGAAGTGCACTTATGATCAAGATTTGAGTGCTGATATTTCATATACAAGTTCTTTGATTGGAGACTTGTTTCCCACAGAGACTGGGATAATATAATGTGATGTGAATATACAAGTGCTTAATTAAGACTTGTTACACTTAGGTTTGAAATAAATTAGTTAATTATTTCAGGTTTTGGACTCATATGTTAGACAACATGTCTACATTTGAGCACTTTATTGAGCAGGGTAAATTGCTTGGGAAGACTGGTGATAAGTTAGAAGAATTTGCAACTGCTCGATATGATAAAGCAATGGAAGCTGAACAAAAGAAACTGCATATGGAAGCTGAACAAAAGAAACTGCAGATGCAGGTGGATGAAAAGAGATTCCAAATGGAAATGGAAAAACAAAAAAGGGAATCAGAAGCTGAGGAAAGAAAGCTACAGCTAGAGGCTGAGAATAAAAGACTTGAAAAAGAAGCTGAGAATAAAAGACTTGAAAAAGAAGCTGAGAATAAAAAGACTTGAAAAAGAGGCTGAAAATAAAAGACTTGAAAAAGAAGCTGAAAATAAAAGACTTGAAAAAGAAGCTGAAAATGAAAGACTTCAAATGCAGGCTCAAGCTGAAGAAAGGAAGTTACAAAGAGAGTCTGATGAGAGGAAAGCAAAAATGGAACATGAAGAAAAACTCTTAGCTTTAGAGTTGGAGAAATTGAAATTGACGAGCATGAGTAATGGTAATGATTCAAACAAGGGTTCATCTTCTGGGAAGGCTAATAATGATACTTTTAAGATTAAGTTACCAACATTTAGTCCTTCCAGTGATGACATAATGTTCTATCTGGACAGATTTGAACAAGCATGTACAGCTCATAACATAGACAAAGCAAAATATGTTTATCAGTTATCAGGGATACTGACAGGTAAAGCTCTAAGTATATTAAATATGGTGGATGAACCTGACAAGAGCAATTATGAGGTTGTCAGGGCCGCTTTGTTAAAGAAATATCAGCTTAACGAAGACGGCTATCGTCTACAATTTAAAAACATGTTACCTGAAAATGGAGTTGAATTCTCCGAGTTTATTGCAAGAATACGCATTACTTTCTCACGATGGGTTGAACTATCTAAGACGGAAAAAACTTATGAAGGACTTATGGACTTAATACTTAGAGACAAAGTCATGTCGTCTGTCAATGAGTATTTCTTGCTTTCCTTCATGAACGTAAACCTAAAACAATAAAAGAAATGGAAGATTTCTGTTGCCAATACGTAACTGCGCACCCACACATAACCATGGGTAACTCTAAGGTGAAAGAAGGTTTACCAGTTGCTTCGGCAGCTCCGTATGGTCAAAACTTTGCTCGTAGATCCCAACAAAATTTTGATAGAAAGGGCAGCGGTAATTTCTGTCAAAATCATGGAAACCAATTTCATGGTGATTCTTCTTCAAAGAATTGGAGACAACCTGATAGTGGTCGTTACTATCACCCTAATAATTATAAGCATTTCAAAAGAGGATATGGTAATAGAGGTTATTCCTGCCGAAGACCTCAGAACCAAACAAATAGATGTTCGCATCAATGTGAACATGATAGTAATCGTGGAAACTGGAATTCGAACCAGTATAACAATTACAATAGAGACAATAATAACTGCAGAGATAATAATAACTCTGATAACTTCAGAGGTAATAATAGTCGGGGTAGATCTCAACACAAAAAAAAAAGAGATATCAGCAGGCTAATGCTGTACAACAGGAAACTGAGGGAGCCTGTAATCATGTTGTTGATAGTAAAAACTTTGACGCTGTCACTAGTTCTGCTTTTGACTTTGAGAGAGCAAACAAATGCCCCCAATGCAGTACTTTATTCGAACCGGGTACCATAACTACTTTGAGTTGTGGTCACCCACTTCCCGCTCTTCCTGCTGCTGTTGCGCATGACGGGAGGGGTTCTTTAATTCTACATAAGGGTCTTGTTAATGATACTCCGGTCTCACTACTTTTCGATTCCGGATGCACCACTATTGGTGTTAGACAATCGCTTGTAGATCCATCTTGTGCTACAGGAAGGGTTATTAAATGTGTCACATTTGGCGGCACTCTAGAAAAATATCCTACTGCTGTAATTCGCATTGCCACTCCTTTCTTTACTGGAGATGTGCATGCTTGTCTCTTACCTAATCCTATTGCGGACCTTATTATTGGTCGTATTCACGGAGTTAGGGAGTGTACCCCACAGCAGATTGCTGCTTGGGAAGATAATAACATGCAAGCTACAAATGCAGTAGTTACAAGAGCACAAGCTCTACAAACACCCGAAACTTCACTGAATAGTGATAATGAAGTTGATAGCCAAGATAGTCACTTAGTAATTACTCGTGACTCTTTCATAAAATTGCAAGAAGAAGATCCTTCTTTAAAAAAATTCTTCGTTCTTGCGAAGAAAGGTGATCCGAATCAGGATACAAATAGAAAATCTTGGATTGCAATGAGAAACGGCGTACTTGTACGTATGGTACAAGATTCGACTACGTCGGCACATTCGCAAATTCTTGTTCCCAAGAGCATGAGAGTCCAAATATTACAACATGCTCATGACTCGCAATGTGCTGGACATATGGGTTTTGCCCGTACGAAGTCGAGAGTCCTTGCGGCTTTCTTTTGGCCTTTTGTCAATAAGGACATTCGTATTTACTGCCGATCATGCAAGGTATGTCAGGAGGTCAAATCTAGAGGACCACGACATGCTGCGCCTATCCAGGCTGCTGACATTCCTATTCGGCCGTTTCAGAAAATGGCCATAGATATTATTGGCCCTTTTAAGGTCAAGTCGGCCAGAGGACATCAGTTTATCCTTACATGTGTCGATATGTGCACACGTTGGCCAGAGGCTATTCCTCTTAAGAGCATATCTACTACAGATATCGCAGATGCTCTTTGGTTGATATTTTCTCGCTTGGGGTTCCCCAGAGAAATATTGTCAGACCATGGCACTCAACTCATATCTGACACTATGTCACAGGTAATGTCTACCTTACATATTGAACGATCTCTCAGTAGTATCTACCTAGGGGTCTATTTCAATGGAATGTTATGCCTTTTGGTCTCATGAACGCCCCTGCCACTTTCGTTCGCATGATGCGTCGAATTCTGTCACATCGTTCGGATGTCATCGCATACTTAGATGACATCTGTCTCTTCAGTGATACCTGGGAAGATCACTATTTAGGGTTATATGACTTACTGTCCACTCTACGTGAGAATAATTTGACAGCAAAACCTTCTAAAGCTTTTGTTGGTTTTGGTGAAATCTCTTTCCTGGGTCATCGTGTTGGTCATGGTCTCTTGAAGACAGAAGACCACAATACTTCCAAAATACTGAACATCTCTGTTCCTAAAACGAAGAAACAAGTTAGGAGTCTCTTAGGTTTAATTCAATTTTATGGGAGATTTATTCCAAATTTATCTTCGATCATGGCACCTCTCTCAACATTGTTGAAGAAAGGTTCGCCTAATCTGGTCCGTTGGTCTGAAGAATGCCAATCTTCACTAGACCAAATCAAGAATATATTTTCTTCTCCTCCCATCTTAAGATTACCTACTCTTGATAGGACTTTTGTTCTTCGGAGTGATGCTTCATCCACTGGGATTGGAGCAGCACTGATGCAAGAATATGCAAATACTCTGCATCCTGTTATGTACATTTCTAGAAAACTAAATGCGGCAGAGAGGAACTACTCGGTTTTAGACCGTGAGTTGTTAGCGATGGTTTGGTCAATTCTAAAGCTACAAAGATTCCTCCTGGGCGCACATTTCATTCTAGAGACTGATCAGAAAGCTCTTACAGCTATTCAGACTAAGAATTTGAAGAGTTCGAGATCCACTCGATATGCTATAGCTCTTCAACCTTTTCACTTCACGGTACGAGCTATCCGTGGTGCGGATAATGTGATGGCTGACATTTTGTCTAGATGCCCACATGACTCCAACTAATACTTCTGTCCTATATTTCTATATATTACAGAGTCATAACACACCTATATTTCTACAATAGATTAGCACATCTGTACTTACTTTATATGTACACACTATCGTGCTTTGTTGTCATCTTCTTCTGTTCGTTTTTTAAAATGATAGAGGAGGACTGAGTAGTTAATATAAGGGCCGTTAGTTTACTAAACAGCCACAATTATTAATAATGTATTGTACCTGATGAAGCATATTAGTTATTAATTAGCATTATATTGCTTGTACTTTCTCAGAATGTCATTGTTGAGCTGAGGACTTACCTTACGAGTTCTAGATTGTGTACTTACCCTCGGAATACCAGAGCATATGTCCTGGATCGTCATGTAGTTTAACTTTGCTATGTACTTATGTCATTACATGTCAAAGAATGTACTATTTAAATTTTCCTATCAGATTTGTACATCCATTTTTAAAGACAATATTAGAGTATGCTGTTTAATGATGATTATAGTAACTTGCATACGTATATTGTGTTTACATGCTAACGTGATGTGTGTTGGTGACACCTCCCCGATGTGAATATTTTTTGAGACATATTTATTTTTCTGTTGAGGTATATCCTCACCAGACACTCTATAATTAGCCTATTGTTTGGCAATTTAATTAATTATCAGCGCATAATTCGTGCGTTTTGAGCCGCTTATCGCTTGCTCTTTGATATTGAAAAAAAAAATATGTTCCACATTTTTTTTTTTATCGGGAGGGGGTGGTGATATGTTGCGTGATAAATTCTCGCAACATCGTTTTATTTCAATATCTGTTTTATAACGCAAGGGCAACAACTGCTTGAAATCTATAGTCACTTTTCTCGGTAAGCATTTGTCTTCTCGCGTTAGTATCGAATGCAGTTAACTTTTGAGCTGTGGTCATTTTTGCGCTGGACTGCGCATGACTTGTCTTGTTGTTTGGTCGATCGGTTTCCGCCCACCACTAGTGGGAGTGAGCGATTTGGAATGGCGAAAGAGATGCCTCGTTGAAGAGGGGATCTCCGCTTTTTTTTGTTCTGTCAGGGATGTGTAGTCCTCTTATGGATATTTCGTTTAGTCGAGATAATACCTCTAGTGTTTTCCCACATGTCGGGAGGCGTGATATTTCTGTGTATTTCATGAAAGCAAGGTAAATTGACTTTTTCATTAACTCTATCGATTTTTGGGTCGTGAGCGATTTCGATTCATAGCCTGTCTCCGAAAGTCGTCGTCACGAGATGTTCTTTCCCAGCTCACATGTCGCTGCATTGTACTGCATCGGTTGATGCAGGTACCAAGGACCATTACTTGCTACTTTGTTAAATGAACTAGGTTTAGAAAACCTTTATTATCTAGAGGATATTTTTGAGGACATTATTTATACTTCGGCAGACGTGTCTGTCTTGCTGAAGTCAAACTAAGGAGAGTGAACTGATCTCATACATCTGGTTATCTCCTGGCTGTTATAGAAAAGGATGGAGTTTTCCACCTGACTACATTTACAGCACTATGAGATATAACATGCATCTGACTCATCATTGTAATGCTGTCTACCGTTTATTGCTGTATTGAATGTTGCTGTGATAATGACTGTTTGATGTGCCTACACATTTGCGTAACCATTTTGTCACTGTGGCGTCCACAATAAATAATGAAGAAAAACGTCAACGGCTGTTTCAAGACTCATTGACTTTATACGTCGTGAGTTTACTGACGTCCTATGTGGATTGCCCTGTTATTGTTGCATGAACATTGTTTTGACTGAACACATCTACACACTACACAAAACCAGACATGCGGATGCCATCCATCATCATATGGCATCACGCATCAGTGCTGTCCTCAGGACATGAAGACGTAAGTTCACACCACAGTGAAGGGGTAGCTCTTATGTTATCTAAAGAAGCACAGAAAGCACTCATTGAATGGGAAGCCGTTGGACCCAGAATAATAACAGCTACCTTTAAAATAGCTACAAAGAAAATAAATGTAAACGTCATCCAATGTTATGCACCAACTAATGACAAAGAAGAGTCTGTGAAAGAAGCATTTTATACTAGACTACAGGAAATTATGGAAAAAGTAAAAAGAAGAGACATCACAATTTTGATGGGTGACTGTTAAGGTCAAAAAGGGAAGTGATCCTTTGTATGCTAAGTTGGTCAGAGTGAATTTAGAGTTGCGTCGCCTGTGGCACGTGTTATTTAGTAGATGACTGAATTCCTTAAGAAATTTCCTCGTAAGTTCGAGAAGTCTAGTAAGTCAGAAAAAAGAGCGTTATGAGCGCTATTCACTTCGAGTGGGGAGATGAAGTTGTTCTGTATTGGACAGCTGTGAATGGCTCACGGCTAGTCCGTGGAAGGGACTGAGCTGTGTGAACAGCGAAGTCTCGTGACTGTTTGGCGGGAGATTTTTGGTGACCGCGCGCAGTCCGTTTCTAAGTGTGGACCGATGCGGTCAAGCCTAGTGTTTTGAGTGTGTTCTAGGCGTTTGACTGTGGTAGTCAACCCTGGGTGTTTTCTCTAGTGTTTTTCACAATGTGTGTCTCGGTGGAGACTTTTGAACAGGCCTGTATTGAATATTCTTCCCTATATTGAATATTCTTTCTAGTATTGAATGTTCCTTCATGTGTTAGATTATGTGATGAATTTACTTTGATATATATAACTGCAGTGGATGCAGTCGTTTGAGAGATTTTGTTATTGTGCACGTTCTAAGAGAAGTGCACCACTAATCTACAATTAGGCGCTATGGAGAGTCTGAGATTTAAAGACATTACTTTGTAGGCAATATATATTTTTGTGAAGGAGATTATTAGGCCATATATTGTGCAGGCTATATTACTGCAGACTGCTGGATACGCAGTTCTTTGAGGAATATTGTGGATGTGCATCTTCTATGAGAAGTGCACCACTATGTTATAATTGAGCTCTAAGGAGAGATAGCGCTGACGATGATTATTCAACTGCCGGGGAGCAGCCTTTGTTGAGAAGGGGAGATGTAGTCTTTTGAGGAAAATCGTTATGGACATCTTCTATGAGAAGTGCACCATTATGCTATAATTGAGCTCTATGGAGAAAACATGAGAAGGCCAGTATTTTGATGAATTTAATAGTACTGCGATGTGAGCAGTCTTTCTGGATCAGGCCATATGTATGAGGCCGTATTTATAACTGCGGTGAATGCAGTTTATTAAGGAACAGTGTTAATGTGTACCTTATATGAGAAGTGCGCCGGTGTGCGCTGTAATTGAGCTCTGTGGAGTGTTGGAGCTTCATGAATGTATTTAATCGATGCTATGTACTTTATGCTGTATTTCATCTATGTCGTCGTCTGTGTTGTAACGTAAATAAACTGTACTTTAAACGTTACCAATCGTTCAACGATCCATGAATTCTGTGTGTGTTACTGTGATGGACGAATGTATCAGTACACACTTACTTTGAACAGTTCAGACATAGTACTCAGAACGTAACATTAACCTATTTATCATCTGCTCTGTGTGTGCGTGGCCTATAATAAGAACACATTTAGTCGTCATCATTACTGTACAGCAGTGGTGGCCAAGCTAAGGTTGGCCGAGAGTCAGATTATGGTAAAGGGTAACACCCGAGGGCCAGACCTATAAAATCCTTAAAAAATAACGTTCTGATATTTAGTTTTACATATATAATGAACCACGTACAGAAAGCAACGGCAAACTACTGTACTGCACATCTGCCAAGACATATATACCGGTCTTCGAACTGAAATTACTGTTTTTAAAAAAAAATAACGAATCTGTTGTTTTAATTTGTTTTGTAATTTGTAATATGACATGTAATTATTTATTTCAAACATACATTTGTGTGTTATTTCATTGTGAAGAGTGTGGCTTCAATCAACAATAAGAGGCCGGCCAAAACAGGTTGGCGGGCCGGTCAAAACTGGTTGGCGGGCCGTATCTGGCCCGCGGGTTGTAGTTTTGCCACCGCTGCTGTACAGCTATCAAACACCATCACGTTTGTATCAGTGACATGCATGCAAAGATAGGTATAGTCAACACCGGCTTTGAAGAAGTCATGGGAAAACATGGGCTAGGAATAATGCATGAAAATGGGGAACTATTCTCAAACTTCTGTGCTTCAAATCAACTGGCAATAGGAGAAAGCATGTTTCCACATAAGAGAATACACAAGGCAACATGGATATCACCAGACCATAGAACAGAAAATCAGATCATCATTGCAGGATGTAAAAGTATATAGAGGAGCAGATGTGGCATCAGATCACCACCTTCTGATAGCCAAAGTAAAAATGAAACTCAAGAGATATGCAACAATGCAAAATTATAGACAACAATTTAATATAGGACATCTAAGAAATCAAGAAACAAGAGACAAATTTGCGGTCACAATATCCAACAAATTCCAAGTGCTCCAACAGCTGGAAGATGTAGAGAATACAGAAGACTATTGGCAGCAAATCAAAACTGTATGGAAGGAGACATGTAAAGAAATACTGGGGAAAAGGGAAAGACAACAAAAAGCATGGATAACAACGGAAACCATCAATAAGATAAAAGACAGAAAAAACAAGAAAGCAGATTTAAACACAAGCAAAACCAGAAGTTCCAAAGCCAAGGCTCAAGAAGCGTACACAGAAGCAAACAAAGAAGTAAAAAGAAGTATCAAAAGAGACAAGAGGAAGTATATTGAGGAGTTGGCAAGAGAGGCAGAAGATGCTGCAGCTAAAGGAAATATGAGAGAACTGTATAACAGCACAAAGAAGCTGACAGGGAAATACAAGCAAACAAGTTGCCTCATAAAAGACAAGAATGGAAAACTGCTCAGCAATATAAAAGAGCAAATGAAGAGGTGGACAGAATATTTTGAGGACCTTCTCAATAGACCAGCTCCACTAAACCCCCCGGACATCCAGCCAGCAGAAGAAGAGCTACAAATTAACGGTGAAAGACCAACGAAGGAAGAAATAAAGAAAGCCATAAAGCTTCTAAGAGATGGAAAAGCGTCTGGACCTGATGGCATTCCAGCAGAGGCCATCAAAGCAGATATCGACACGGCTACAGAGATGTTATATAAGTTACTTGGTTAAGTCTGGGAAAAGGAAGAGATACCAGCAGAATGGAAGGAAGGATATCTGGTTAAGTTGCCTAAGAAGGGAAATTTACAAGAGAGCACACATTATAGAGGAATAATGTTACTATCAGTGCCAGGAAAAGTATTAAATAGGATTATCCTTGAGAGATTAAAAGAGTCCATAGACAAGAAACTGAGAGATGAACAAGCAGGTTTTCGAAAAAACAGATCCTGTACAGATCAGCTAGCCACTTTGAGAATAATAGTTGAACAAAGTCTGGAATGGAATTCACCACTATACATCGGATTTGTGGACTACGAAAAGGCATTTGACAGTGTAGACAGAGAATCACTTTGGAAATTGATGAGGCATTATGGAGTTCCACTGAAGATCATTAATTTAATAAAGAAAACATATGAAGACATGACATGCAGAGTTCTTCATGAAGGACAGCTTACAGAACCATTTGGGATAAGAACAGGAGTGTGACAGGGATGTCTCTTGTCTCCATTTCTTTTCTTACTAGCAATAGACTGGTTATGAGAACATCAACAACACACAACAGAAATGGAATCCAGTGTACTCTGACGAAGCAGTTGGATGATCTGGATTTTGCAGATGACTTGGCTCTTCTGTCCCATAACCGTAATCAGATGCAGGACAAATTGAGAACACTCATTGAGAGGTCACAACAATTGGGTCTGAAAATACACAGGGAAAAGACAAAGATAATGAGAATAAACTCAGGTAATGAAAACAGGGTTGAACTTGAAGAAGCACCAATACAAGATGTAGAATCGTACACATATCTTGGCAGCAATATAGACAAAGTTGGAGGAACAGACAGTGATATCAAAATAAGAATACAAAAAGCAAGAGGAGCTTTCATTGCATTGGGAAATATATGGAGATCAAGAGAAATCGGATCCAACACGTAAATAAGAATCTTCAACTCAAATGTGAAGTCAGTCCTATTGTATGGCTCGGAGACACGGAGAACAACAAAGACAACAACCAAAAAGCTACAGACTTTCATAAATGGGTGCTTGCGTAGAATAGAGGGATTAAAATGGTATGACAAGGTTACCAACGTGAAACTGATGACAAGAACTAGACAAGTGCCAGTGGAACAAGAGATGAGAAGAAGGCGATGGCGATGAATAGGACACACACTGAGGAAACATGTTGATAGCATTACAAGGCAGTCCTTGTTCTGGAACCCCCAGGGCAAGAGAGGCAGAGGTAGACCAAGAAGCACATGGAGAAGAGAGCTGGAAACAGAGGTGAAAATGATAAGGAGAACGTGGAAAGAACTTGAGATGATGGCACGTGACAGGAGGACTTGGCATGTGTTTGTTGAAGGCCTATGCTCCTTTGGGAGTGGAGGGTTATAGATAGATAGATCTATAGGTCCGTGTAGTAACCAGGGGTTTCTCAAGAGATCCAAAAAAAAAAAGAAGAATGGCACCACTGCACCCTCAGGCATGTCGTACAAGGCGAAAAATATGAGGTTGTGCAAGATGGCTGTATACTGCTCCACCAGTGTCCCAGTCTTGACGTATGGATGCGAGTCATGGGCAATGACTTCTTCTTCTTCTTTGATCCTTAGCCGCCGACCGTCAATGACTGCAACCCACAAAAGCCAGATCCAAACCTCAGAAATGAGGTATCTGAGGAAGGTGGCTGAAGTAACAAGAAGAGACATGGTCCGCAACCAGACGATCCGTCAAGGCCTAAAATCCCACCCCCTGCAGACCCAAGTAGAACAGTCCCAACTAAGATGGTTTGGCCATGTCTGCAGAATGGGAAAAGATCGGCTACCACGACAAGCATGGGAAACTAAGAGCCAAAGATCCAGACCTCCAGCACGACACAGAGTCCCCTGGGAGGACAACATTAGACAATCTTTGAAGGATCGAGGACTAGAATGGAACCAGGCCAGGAGGAAGACAGCCGATAGGATAGTCTGGCGCTCTCTCTTCCAAACCTCTACACCTCACGGTAGAAGGGGAACAACTTAAGTAAGCATGGGGCTGGCAAACTCATTGTGCAAAACGAGGTGGTACAGAAATTACCGCTGGAACAGCTTGTGAATGCTTGGTGTAGTCTTTATGCAGGAGAACTATTTATAGAAGTGATTTCATGCTGTGTAAGAAGCGCAAAGGGGAATAATAATGATGATGCTGATGATATTGTCTATAGGGTTACAGTTACTTCCTCTTTACTGTACGCGTTGTAGAACTGTATTTTTTTTCTTATTTTTTTTTCCTATAACCAGCGGCACTCGAGCTTTCCAGCTCTTTCGGCCCAATGACATGTCATTGCGAGGCTGGGGGGTCAGTGGACTTTCCTTCCAACCCGGTCAGGAGCTTCGCTCCTTCCCATCCACACGGGATTTATGTGCAGGAGCCGTTCAGGTTATTCAGTCAAATTTCTGGTCGTAAACATTTCTTCAAACGCCGACGGCCGGGTCTGAACCATGAACACCTGGTCGCCAGTACAACGTCGTAGCCATTACACCAGCGCGGCTCCCAGAACTGTATTTAATCATTTCAAATGTAATTTCAAAATTTATCGAAAAAAAAAACCAAAGTGATGAACACTAATCTTTAGGGATTAAAATCAAAAAGGATTATCTGAAGTCAGTTGTAAAGTGTATAACAGTTTAAGTACCTACAAATAATTTTAAAAAATAAATAAAATGATTGAAGACACAGATCAGAAAAGCCAGCAAATACATATCAAAGAACGATGACCTTAGCAAAAATTAAATCAATGTGAAAGTCGAATATTATCTCCCTTCTACTAACAAATGTATTGAGATGACGTCTTTGATGATTTTCCGTTACCGTAAATATAAAGATTTATCGACGCCCACGTCGTGATGAAATTACTACTGTTATCAGGATTACTTTTAGTTCAGGATTTTATGTTTTTGATGTTTAATTATGTATCCCAGACATAAAGGGTCGCCAATGCATGGCGTCACGAAGTGAGGAGGAATTTTGTTAGGAAGTGTGACGGTAAGGGGAGGAAAAAGGTTGGGGGAGGTCTACGAATTGTGACTTCTCACCAAAAAAATGATAGTTAAGATCGCTTCTTTCATAAATGATAATCTTCTACAAAAATTCTCTCGCGTGCCCATCGGAATTTTGAGCCTTTTAATGTACATCAATCAATCAAAACCCTTCAGCACAGACATTTATTAAAACACGCCAAGTTCTCCTGTCACGTGCCATCAGGTCAAGTTCTGTCCAAGTTTTCCTCATCATTTTCACTGCAGTCTTCAGTTCTCTTCTCCATGTATTTTTTGTCTACCTCTACTTGTCTTTCCCTGTGGATTCCAGAACAAGGACTGCCTTGAAATGGTATCAACCGGTTTCCGCTACGTGTGTCCTGTGACGGTATTGCCTCCCCTGCTTTGCAGTAGTGGTCCAACAGTGGCCAAAACTCAAGAGTATCTATTATAGGCTTCAATGGAGTCTATCTTTACACAAGATTACTCTTAGCAGAAATGTCGATAGAAGAGTAGTAAAGCTTCTATCACATGGGAGTCTTCACAAGATATTCAGATAAACGAAAACAATGCTGGCTGTTGCTGAGCACGTTAATTCTGTAATCTGCCGACAACATTTATAAAGAATTTAGCAATGGTTTATTCTAGCTCGTTAAGCCCCCACCGCTGAGTTAATCAGTGGAATTATTATTATATATAGCTCTGTTTAGTGTGTGTGTAGTAGTTTGACTGAGACAAACATGCAGAAACGTTAAAGTGATTAAACCGAAGTTAAATTTGTAACATTACAAATAACAACATTTAATAATCACTTTATGTTGTAACAGTTGGAAAATAATTAGAATATTTATGAAAAGGTTTTCATCACTTGAATGTTTTTTTTTAAAGAAGTTCAAGTGGCAGCATATAGGTTAACTTAGCTGCCAATGATGATTCTAATCCTCCTCCAGATGGGTAGGTTTTCTGTGCACTGCTGTCACTCGTCTCTGGTCAAAGTTCAGGCGCCGCACGTTCCCAGAAGGTCAAGCAGTAACGGCCAAGCTGGTTCTGCGTCTGTCTAGAAGACCCTATTATGATGGCGTCTTGCACAACGTCAGTCCACTTTTATCTTCACTTGGTTCCAGAGATAGTACTTTCTGCTGGTACCACCAATAACTGGTAATAGAAATAGAAACGTAACGCTCTTCTGAGTGTGGCGTTTTTCCGACACATAGTTATGTGCTCCCTCTTTTATTTTACCATCCCATGTCAGAATTTACCCTATATGAGAATTAAATGTAACCCCTCGGGATAAAACTTCCTTTACATTAAAACTGAATAGCTTTAGCTTTAAATTACATTTAAATGAAAAGGTTAAACGTACAGATATAATATGTTTTACATTTACATCTCCACTGTTTGAAAAGTGTTCACAATATAAATTCATTTATGTTTCATTTACATTTACACTTGTGGAAAAGTTTGAAACTTCTATTAATGTTAACATGAATATGTTTTTCCGTTTACATTTACACTGATTGAAAGCTTACATTAATTTTGAAGTGAATATGTTATACTGCCTTGAATATGTAAGTATTATACTTAGAATGTACATCATGTCTTTCATCTTTCCCTCCCTGCTCCATAGGGAACCTGGAACTACTTTATGCTTTTTAGTTCTCTTTACGAAACTATCAATAAAGCAATCGCCATCCCGTTCAGTGGTGGTTCATGAAATCATTCTAGATACTGAGGTGCCCAGCCCCAAATGACTTTGACATCCAATAACGAGTTTCAAACATTAAACATCACATGGTAATATATACATATATATGTTAGTTCACATGTTAGTAATAAAATATGAAATGTAAATCACAACTTACGCCAATCTTGGGTACAGACTTGTTGCTCAGATGAATAAAAGAGACGAATCGTTCTCTTACACGCTTCTGGGATGTCTTTAATTTTACAATAGATTCCTCTCTGATTTCGTGTGTCTTCAGTTTCCTAGTCCCGGTGTTCTTTATTAAAATGTAGAGATTTCATGTGCTTTGTAAGTCTTATCTGGTTCTCCAATAAAAGGTCCGGTCAATAAAAGGAATTATGAATCTAATCTTCACTCTGGCGAGATCTGATGGTATCTTGGCGAGCGTGAAATTCACAGTGAATCAAAATTGCGAAATGGGCAGACTATATTCCTACTCTTCCCACGCCTTTGTTTGTGATGGATTCAAATAAACGCTCCAATCATCTTCACACAGGTCGGGTGTGGTACTTTCAAAATATTTCCGACATGGAAAAACTTTGCAAAGGTCACGTCTTCCAAATATGGTAATATGCTGTCCGACCCTCTCGTGTACAAACTTACAGACAGATCGATAGACACGCATGACAACATGCCCACATGTGTCACACAGACAGTAATGTTTGTGTATCAAGGATGACCTGAAAGCGCGTAAGTCATACGTTCCGCCTCGTGCACGGGTTATTCTGTGTTTCGCCAGACAAACAAATCTGGTTCTATTCAGCACTCTTGCCCAACAAAAGCTTGGATAAACAGGCACCGTCGCTTGAAAAGATGGTCAGACAGATTATGCGATAAAATATTGTCGCTGACCGTCTAATAACCTGGAGAAACTTAACCCGTCTTCATGAAGCGTGAATGCAACACAATACGATAAGAATTACTCCCGTAGCAAATACTGCCATAGGGGAGTGGCGTGTTAGAGACTTCACATTGCTATGTCCAGCATAAAGAGTAAAATGTATGAAAGGGGAAAAATGAAATGCCAAATAAAAGCGATCGAAGAGAAAAAATAGGAAGATATGATACTGCCGTAGGGCTGGAGGGGTGAGATATCACACAAAAGGACAGGGACAGACATTTCGTCACATGTCCTATCCATCGCCAGCGTCTTCTTCTCATCTCTTTTCCAGTTTCACCTGTCTGGTTCTTGTCAATCTGTTCCAAATTAGTGATCTTGTCATACCATTTCAGTCCTTCTATTCTACTGTAGCACCCATTTATGAATGTCCGTAGCTTTTTTTGTTGAATTTTTTTTGTTTTCCATGTTGCACAGCCATACAATAGGACTGACTTGACATTTGAGTTGAAGATTCTTACTTTTGTGTTGGACTTGATTTCTTTTTATCTCCATATGTTTCCCAATGCAATGAAAGATCCTCTTGCTTTTTGTATTCTTATTTTGATTTTCTTGTCTGTCCCTCCAACTTTGTCTATATTACTGCCAAGATATGTGTAAGATTCAACATCCTTTAGCGGTGTTTATTCAAGTTCAATCTAGTTATCATTTCCTGCATATACTCTCATTATCTTTATCTTTTCCCTATGTATTCTCAGACCCTCTTGTTGTGACCTCTCGTCGATTAATTTCATTTTGTCTTGCATCTGATATTTATTTATTGTATTTAGGATGAATTAAAAATGTACGAAATGTCCATGTGTGTGACTTTATTTCTTCCGTGTTCTGTAGCTGCGACAACCAATTTCGTCGAGCTACTTGATCTTAATCAAGAGTTTTGGTTTTTATTTTTAATGTTTTTTTGACTAAGGTCTCACTTTCTTTTTCTTCTGTTTTTTTGTTCCTCTGTCTCTGACGAAAGCCTTGTGGCCGCAACGTAGGTTTTTCTGGTCTTTTGTTCTAGTAAGACGTATTAACCTCCCACCCCTTTTCCACTCTTATGTTCTAAAGTGGTATAATCTTCATACTTGTTATGTTAGGGGAAAAAATGGCAGGAAGGGTGAACAGCATGGGATTTGTAAGTTAATGTTTAAATTACTATTAATTGTATATTAGAAATATGTATTACAAGTTTTCTGTTAGACGTGTAAACGCTTATTATTGGTTTTGGTTTAAGGACTATCTTCATTGCGCACGGACAACTCCATCAGTGCTCCGATCTCCTCCCTTAGAGCACACAAGGAGGATCTCAGCACAGTTCAAGAACTCCGTAGCACCGGCGAGAATCCAAAATGTGTGTATATAGGAATTACACATTTAAAAAATATTTTTATGGTGGGTAGTTTTCTCATTTTTAAAGTTTGCTGGGCAGCGGCCTTATGGCCTACTCTTTACTATTTCCAACTGATGTGGGATTTTTAACATATGCAACTTGCACTCGGGACCTATTTTTTCACCCTTATTCGAGAAGGCTAGGCATCCGATCTCACTACCCAGGAGACCGGGGGGGGGGGGGAAGTTTGGCATTATTAGCACCACTGGTTCTGTAAAACAAATATATATATATATAATCGACAAATAAGAGAAGACTCTAGGCAGAAATATGTCTCCGACTATATAAGGAAAAGACGATGGTCATATATCGGTCATGTCCTACGAATGCAAAACAACAGAATACCACTACAGGCGCTCACTTGGGTTCCTGAGGGTAAGCGGAAAAAAGGAAGACCAAAAGAAACACTCATATAATAAGAGAAGGAAGAACGTTGGGCCTAAATAATGTGCAAGAGCTAAGAGGATACCTGGAGAGCACTGGTTTCTGCCTTATGCGCCGTGTTTGGCGCTTAAAGAATTTATTATTATTATTATTATTATTATTATATATATATATATATATATATATATATATATATATATATATATATATATATATATACATATATATATATACCAACGGGCTGATCACCCGTTTGCCAGTCACTTCGATTACGGAAACAACAGCAGATGGATTGATTTGCCGTTGCCCTAAAGACGCCAATAGGCGTGATGGGAAACAATGGCAAAGAAAACCTATCTGCTGTTGCACTCGTAGGCGTAATGGCCACTGATCGTTGGTTAAGGACGGAAGAAGAAAAAAAATATATATATATATATATATATATATATATATATATATATATATATATATATATATATATATATATATATATATATATATATTATACTTAACTGGAAATGATAACTTGGTTGAGTGAATTTGATGTTTGCACTCGTGTGTATCGTTTAAAAAAATACTTATACACCGAGTTAATAATATAATAAATGCTTTGCTGAATTACCATCGGCTGGGGGCTCAATAAATACGAATCATGGGATACGTCGTGACAGAAGTGAGCGGGGAATACAAACTTTACAACAAACTTTGAAGGCGCAGTTGTTGTACCATTCTAAAAAATCTGTGGGACTCCCTGAAATAGGAGCCCCATCCTCCTATTGATCTATTGAAATCTCTGCCAAGAGTAATCTTGAGCGAAGGTTACTACCTTTGTAAAACGCATCCTTTTACTGCATTGTCGGGCCATTCGTGGACCACTACGGCAGATCAAGGGAGACAACCCGCGACACAGTGCATCATGAAAAATATGGAAAGGAATGGGTGCTCTTTTAATTGGTATTCAATCTAGCGTTCACGGTGTAATGCGCCCCTTTTTCACATTTCCCGAAAACGTGGAGAGGTTTATTCATTGTTCCATAGATGAACGATCTAAGGCAGTTAGTATTATAATTTTAGAAAACGGAGTCTTACCTGTTAATTCAAGAACGCTTAGATGTAGCAGGTAAATCTCCAGCTACCCTATTAGTATTTTCACTTCTGGATTTCACTCCAAATTAAAACATTCCAAGTCAGCATGTGAGATAACGTATCTTAGGCTCAAATTATGAACTACTGGTTGCTGCGAAAGACAAATTCCCAGTGCATATTTCAGTTATACGCAGACTTCCCTGAAGACTTTTAAATCGCTTTCTGTCACATTTTGAAATATGACATAATTCTAGCAACCCACTTTTTAGTATTATGGCAAGTTAAGATCATCACGTGTTATTTACATGCGTGTTCACATGATGTGCATAAACAGTGCAAAAAATGTACGCAACACGGCACTGTGCGCAAAGTATAAGTGTTTGAAGTGCACCACAGATTATTAAAAATTCTTCTTCTTTCTTTGGTCCTTGACTTCTGACTTAAAAAGCAATCAGTCACCTACACGCCTTGTGGCGTTTTGTAGGGTAGCAACAATTAAATTTCTGGTGTTATGTGTTGCGGCTCGCACTAATGACCCGTCATCGAAGCATCACTTTTTGGTGATGCCTAGATGGCAGGGAGGATAGTGTGATTCGCTTGCATTGCTAGGCGGGGTTGTCACACGGAAGGTCATGGGTTCCAGTCCTGGGTAAGCCACTCACGTCTGTTGTTTTTCTGTTGTCTAGTTTTCTACTTCTTTATTTCTTACCAGTGCCTGAAAACATACCTTTATGTTTGTTTAATATTTATTTAGGTCAGTTGTTGTTGTTTTCGTCTACTAGATTGCTGTAATACCCTGTTCAACCAAAACCCATTGAAGGGTTACAAACGGTTATATTGGGGTATTTAGGTCAGCAACAAGCTGCCCCCACTTTGTTTGGTCAGTATTCATTCTTCGTGTGGTGCCCCGGCTCTGGTTCATTCTTTGCATGTTTGTTTCCATTGTTCTCCGCCAGGTGGCTTTTAGCCGGCCTCTCTTTCGCTTTCCTTCTGGAGTCCATAGCATGGTAGTTCTTGTGATGGTTTCAAGGTTTGTTCTGAGGATGTGATCAACCTAATTCCAGCATCTGTCCACTATGATGGTGCGTATGATGGTGATTTTTCTAATTAAAAAATGTAAGCTTACAAAAATTTAATGCAAATACAACAGAGACTGTTTCGGAAACAGTATTTGTCAGCCGCACAACATGTAATAAACTAAATGTGTCAAAAAATAAACAATAACATTAATTTTTAAGTTTTTAATTGATGAAAAAAAAACCCCGTTAAACCTCTTGGGATACCATCTATTCAACAAGCTAAAGGTAGGAACTACCGATGAGTGTACCTGTGGCATGGATAAAATACCTGTTAAACAACTGCTTCATAGATGTCCACAATATGAACAACAGAGAAAGCACATGTGACCGTCAACAGAACCATTCCTGGAAAACTCTATGGAGATACAAATAAATACCTTAAATACCCTAACAACAGAGCTACTAAATTAAGATGTCACTGAATTAAATCAGTTGGGGGCTTGAACGAGCTAATTCGAACAATATATCTATTCACAAAAGTTTTCCGGCAGATAATAAGTTAACTGTGCTAAGACACATTCAGCATTGTTCTTGATTTCTGAATATCTTGTGAAAACTCCCTCAAGGTAAAATCATCGTCATTTTTCTAGCTGCATCTCTGCCAAGAGTAATCTTGTGCGAAGATAGATACCTTTGAAGACCCACATTAGATACTCTAGGTTTTTGCCATTGCTGGACCAACACTGCAGAGCAAGAAGGTAAATCCCGTGACAAATTAAAATTCCCAATTTTGCTTGAATGTTTAAAAAAAAAAGAAAAAAAAAAAAAAAGAAACGAGATAAACCAAACAGACCCAAACAAAACACCAAACAAAAATAATATTCAGGGGGATAGGTATAAATGCCTGGTGTTTCTAAATAGATATTTAATTGACTTTCACTTGCCATAAGTCTTATGTATTGTAAGCACATCATCAGACCTTCACCTTCCCAATCACTATATATTAACTTTTGTTCTAGTTAAATACCATTTTTTAATCCTATGGGTGTTTTCTCCATGTTGCGTTAAATCATATGAGTTCTTAAAATAGTTCCCATAAATTGTTATTTAAATAGACTTGGAAACTAACAGTTTATCTTTGAATAAATTTGACCTTGAAATTGAAATCGTATTGATCACATTAAATGCCTTTAATTCTTATCCGATTTAGGTTAAATTAAAAATTGATCGACCTAGTTGTGCCAAAACCTACAGTACATTTTCCCCACTAAATCTGACGAGCAGTTCTTGAGTTGCTTCTGGTGATGTATGTAGAGACACAGTAACAATCAGTCGAAGATTTTTTTGTAGTTTCCAAATACGGCCTGCTTGAAAAGGAAAATGGATAAGATATTCAAAAAATACGATGATACCACGTGGAGAATGAGTGAAAGGTGAATAAGAAAAATAGGTGGAAGGAGAAATAAATCTGGTACAATGAAATGCGCGACTACACAGACTTTTCCTATTGAAATTTCCAGAAAGGGAAGTAATATGCATTTGTCGCATTATCTCCCTTTGAAGAGAAGGAATTCTGGCCCTTAGATTTCCATAAAATCATTACCGACTTCTGGAATTCTCACAAGCTCTGGGGTAAAAAAATTTCCATAAGTCCGTTCATCTTCGCTCGTGATTTGAAGTTTTCTGACTGAAGTTTGTGTTCAGAAAGGGTACTGATTCAATCAATACGGGTTCTTGAGTTCTTTAATGCATCACGCCATTTCGGCTTTTATTGGAATGAGATTCAGAGAGAGACAACTAAGAGAAAATTACCGATGAATTGGAAAGAAAGAAATGAATAGAGCAATAAATTGTTTAATATAACGGATGAGAGAAGAGGGGAAGATATAGTTTGAGGAGAAACTAGATGTATACGTCGTTCGTTCTCTTACAACCACGGCTAATACTCTCATTAAATTATCGCCACAAATAAGAATGAGCCGTGGTACCGCAGTGGTTAGTGCACTGGCTTCCCACCTCGGCGGTTCATGGTTCGATCCCCAGTTGAGGTGGGATTTCTTAGACCGCAAACGGCTTCGGGGTCGACCCAGCCTCATGAATTGGGTACCAGAGCAACTTATAGGAAGGTTAAGGCGGCCGGCGTGATGCTTATCACATCACCCCTATTCTATTGTCAAGAAAATATGAGCCTAACACCATATTCCCAAAATGCCTCAATGGGCGTGTAACAGGTTTTTTTTTTTTTACCTTACAAATAAGAATAAACAGGACGTTAATGGAAACGTTGAAGATTCTCATATTTTGTTGATATAATAACAGAAGATGGCAGATGTGAAACATATACCAAGAAGAGAATAGGAATGGGCAGAAGCAGCATTTAACAACAAGAGACAAATACTGACATCCTAACAAATACCTCTTACTTAGTTGTCCCTCTTCTACCGTGAGGTGCAGCGATTTGGAAGAGAGATCACGATACTATCGTATCGGCCTGGCCTGGTTCCATTTTAGTCCTCGGTCCTTCAGAGATTATCTAATGTTGTCCTCCCAGCGGACTTTGGGTCGTCCTGGAGATCTGGATCCCTGGCTCTAAGTTTCCCATACTTGCCGTGGTAGCCGAACTTCTCCCATTTTGTAGACATGGTCAAACCCAAACGAATAACTCACAAATTAAAACTGAAAGTCATCAAGCGTTTTATGTACTCTTTATTACTCTGTGGCAGCGGGCAGTAGCTGTGGAGATCTACTTTACGACCACTGAGCTATCTTAAGATGTAGGCTACATTGATAAAATCAGGTTTTTTTTCAGGTACCAGATTATTTAAAAATTAGAATAAGTGCAGCTTCGCAGCTTCTATGCAGCTGTTCAACAATTCTGGGAAGGTGAAGGCGGCAGGCGTGATGCTGACTACATCACCCCTAGTGTCAAGAAAATATGGGCCTAACACCATATTCCCAATATATCACTATGGGCGTGTCACGGGATCCTTTACCTTTACCTATACAGCTGTTATCTCTGCCGCAACATCTGCTTCCTGCGATTCCATCGAAAGATCGGTGGAAAATCCAAACTAAATTATATTGTATCGTACGTGTAGCGAGATTTGGTACCACTTGCTTTGTTTGTGGAAAATGTGTAACGCGACACACACACACACATACACACAGCGCAGGGAACGCGACGGATCTTGCTTTGAAGTTTGAAGGAGGCGGAAAAATGTGAATTACGTTTAGCCGGACGGTATTGAAGAATGAGGAAATAGCGAATATAGGAATGGCCGACTTTAAAAGTTTGCATTAACAGGGAAGAAAATTTAAAGCTACAAGAGCAAGCCTAGTTGAACGTTATTAAAACTATATTAATTCACAAGAGGAGATAGACTATGACGGATATCCAAAAGGATATTATTCAAATATTAATAGTTTTAAAAATAATTAACATTTTTCATCGTCATCACATCTGCTAAAGGTTAGCGAAATATCTTTAAAAATTTATTATACATACATGACTAAACGGATTTCAATAAAACTTTGATAGAATGAAAGCTTCATATGGGGAAAATGAAAGGATACCTAGGAAAGAAGGAATGATATAAGTGTGTAGTGAAAAGAAGAGAAAATGAGTACAGAAAAAGCACAGATCGCCTCAAACCGAGAGATTAAACGAAAACCTTATGGGACTTCAGGCGGTGCTTTCTCGTACGGGAGAGACGCCCAAATATAAGGACACAGCGGCGCGTTGAAAATCACACACACCAAATCCAGAAGCCAGAGTGAGAAACTGGAAGACAGCATCTGCAAGAAAAGTTCTTTTTTCACGCTGCATGCAGGGCAGATTAACGTCAACCAATACAGCCTCACCGTGAGCTTATTAATCCTAAGAGGGTATGTAAGTTTATTAAATATATATATGTATGACTAATATCATTTCATTTCAGATTTTATTTACGATTTGATTGTATCAGACATAATAAAAAGGGGATGACGCTAACCAGAGATAACCTCCACCGGCATTGTCAGGAAGCATAACCATTAATTGGTTAGCCAAATATATCATGGTTAGTTCTTGCCTGGAAGCTTACGACATACCAGCAAGTACATAAGTGACTTGGCATCTATAAGTGGAAGGCAAAGGTTATATCTTACCCATGTAACATAACATGTGATTTATTCATGTTTTGTTATTTTCTGCACAGTAGACATTATCTTATCATGCTATCTCTGTAACATACTACTGTGGCAGTTAGAGAACGATTTACAGTCAAAGGGAAGGAATAAGGAGAGTTAGAAATGGGACGGTTCAGATAGAGTACAAAAAGGGGATGCGCGAACAATGTTGCGCAGGACAGAGGTGAACGGTATTTTAGTGAATGCACGCTTTTCTCAGCGGGCAGTCCAGAAACGTGAGGCAGAGAGGGAAGCCGCATATACGCGGATAGCCATGTTAATGGCGTACTCAGATAGTGTAAAGGATGAATACTTCATGGACAAGAAAGTAGTTTGGGTAATGATTAACCCGAATTATTGAATAGGAGAAATTCTTGTCTAGAAGGAGAAACGGTGTGCGTTAGATATTATTCAGATAGGAAAAGGTACGTAGAGTAAACTTTATTTCATTTAGACAGTAGTCCTGTTCTTCAGTGTTGCAAGGGAAAACAACATCCCCGGAGAGGCCCGGTCTACCAATAGATAACCTGAACACTGAGATGATAGATAACAATAGACATAAGACACTATAAGGAAGAAAGAACAGAATATAGAGACTATAACACCTGAATGATCACTGATGGTTAAAAGGTCAGAAGGTGTAGATTCGATACTGGGCGAGAGAGAGTGGGGAAAGAATGAACTTATATATTCTATGATGGACCAAATGTGGAGGTCAGAGCAGACAGCAATGATCCTTTCATTATGTAAATAAAAACTATTTCAACTTGACTATGTCGTGATGTGCTGTGGAAACCTGATGTCGACGCATGCCACATCTGTATAGAATTTGGTGCCATGACCAACCTCTAGCAGCACACACACATTGTTTATAAACAGTAGTTCAGCAACTATTCTTTATGCTGTCATCTCTCCTCGCTTCCGGCAGAAGACATATAGACGTTTGACGCTGTAACAGATTTCAACAACCACGAACGACAGATAGCCATGATAATACCTACAGAATAACACAGACAGAAGACACCATAATACATTTTCGTATCTGTGGCAGACCTCACCAACTACAGACGGCAGAGTACAACGAAGAAAAAATTTCATATTTACGTTTTTATAACATGAAAAAAAAACAGAGTGACAACAGCGTAAGTTGTAAACACAGAACAAAGTGAACAATATCGGAACCAGCCAAGCAGAAACGTCGGTCCGAAAAACCAATTCGGAATTTTCTTCTTTCAAATCGACCTGCACGAGAATAAGTCGTCACAACAAGACAAAGTACAACACACAAACTGGTTGATGACAGACTTCAAGAACCACGGACGGCGGGGCAACGCAGATGAAAGGCAAAGTTGCAGTTTCACAGCATACGAAGAAATACAGTACAGTCAAAGTGTAAACAGAAGAAGTGACAGGTTGGGAACCACTCAACCAGAAACGCCAGCTCAGAAATCAAGTCAAGATTTTCTTTCTTCACGCCTGCACGAGAGAGGTTCGCAGAAACACAGCAGGTACAATATTCACTGTCCTGTAACGCCAGCTCAGAAATCAACACGGGGACACTCATCACAGCAGACGGTCAGGTCAACGTGTATTCGCTCATCAAGTAGTCTTAAGACAGGTCATAAAGTGCAGAACAGTAACCGATTCACGACAGGTTTGTGTGTAGCAAAACAGTGTGTAGTCCGGATGGTATAAAAATATAACAATAGTGTTTGTGAAAAATAAGAAAAGTCGGTCACGCGCAGGCAACATCGCGACAAAACGAGTACTCCAACGTAGACATCTTAATTAATTAGTTTAATTAGACATTGTTGTATTATTATTCTTGTCTTATTAATTAGACATTATAGTAATGTTATTATTATTAATATTATTACTGTTGTTTAATTACTATTCTTATTATTATTAGTATTGTAGTCTCACTAATATTGAATTATAACAGTGTATGCATACAATTTTTTTTTGTAACCATAACATTGTTTTTTTTTTCAGGAAACCCAAGACTAATAGAACAATTTCCATTCATTTTCAGGTGCAAGTTAGTTAACCGCAGAAATAAGTAACTATTTTTCAGGTTGTATGATGGCACAGGCCGAACAGACACAGTATAACATGCAGGACAGTCAGACTTCAGCCCTCATAAAGACGATTACCGACACATTAACCAAGGTAGACAACAGTGCTAAATACGCAAATAAAAAAGGTAATGTAGACTTATTTTCAGGTGACCCACATGCATGCCGTAAGGGGCTTACAGACACTGACAAATATGCAATGTCAATAATAGCAGATGAATTGGAGAAAGTAAAAATTGCGATTTTTTCATCTGTTGATCTGATCACAGACTCTATCAGAAGGCAATTGGACACATTACTTAATGAAAGAGATCTTCAAGCAGAGTCTAAATCGTACGATACGATAGGGAAAGGACATTGTCACACTTGTGATAGAGAAAACAAGGACACAAACAAAATCCCAGAAACAGCGGCTGTACGCGCACACTGGAACACACTTAATAAAAGAAGAATAAGAATGGCGGTCAGGAATTTTATGGGAGAAGTTAGAAAAGGGAAGTCCATAGAAATAAATAACATCAATATAGCAAACCAACAGAAGTGCCAGATAAGAACACAGAACGGTTGGGAAATGAAGGTAGAACCGCTAGGAGTATGGAGAAACATAATAGGATCGGGTCAGCAAAATGTCCCAATAAAGGAAGAAGGTAATAGGAATAGACCATGGACAAGTCAGTTTAGGACAACAGTCCAGAAACAGGAAAACATACAGAGAGACAGGGTTAGCGTTGGTACAAAAGAACCAGAAACACATGAAACACAGATTATTAGTGCCGGAACACAAACTGAGATTGATACTGTAGCGTCACACTTGGGGCCAGCACACAATGAGACAGACGTCATGAGAGAAAATGAAACATTGTCACATGGGTTAGACAATACGAGAAAGTCTAAGATTCCACTCAGTGTAAAAAGGATGAACCAACAAACGGCTAAAGTAGTGATACCACAGCATAAGGATAGCATCGAGGTAAACAATAAGAAGGATGAACCGATGCAGTCGACCAGAGAAAAAAGTCGACAGACAGATAATGAAGCAGAATATAGCAGTAGACGGAGATGGTCGTCAGAATTGGTGTCGACTGACTCAGACAGTGTAGGATCTGACGAGAGTGACGGTAGCCACAGACACAAAAGTACTTATAGAAGAGGAGAGAATAGTAGAAGAGGTAAGGAAGAAGGCAGCAAATGTGGAGATAGTAGTAGAGAAAGGGAGTTGACAGTATACAATCTGGAGAAAATAATAGCGGACAATGCAGAAATGTGGATGCGACATGCAGCGACAATCACGCAGACTGAATGGAGGGAGGCGTATAAACGACAAATTGAAGACTCGGAGAAAAGAAAGACGAAACAGGAGGGTGTAAGTAGAGTACAAGAAAAGTACCAGCTTGACATAGAATCAGAATTCGATTCGTCAAGTGGGGAGGATAGAGTTATGGGCCCCGACGAAATTGGATACAGGTCGGATGAGCTCGAGCATATAACGGACGACGAAGGCCGTAGAATTTATTGGCCGAAAAATGAGATTAGTGATCTTGAATGTATAAATCAGATAAATACGAAGGAAATTACCAAAATAGTTGAACCAAGCATAGACGAGTTGAAAAAGGTAATAGAAGCCACCATAAAGCGGCCTGATTTTAACTTCTCAAGAAGCATGGTTTGGAGAGTACTAGAGGGAAAGTATCATACAAACTTTCCACAAACAAGAATTGAAATTGATATGGTTCTGACGAAAATGATAGATGATGCAAACAGGAAAAGGTGGATAGAAAAGGCAGAGCAGGCAAATCGTCATCGGAGTCAGAAGAGAAATAAAGGAAAAAGAAAATATAGATATTAAGTGAAGTAGAGGGGGAGATGAGGGATAAAAGGTCATGAAAAATGACGAGGATATTATGTGGGAAGAAGAAGAGCCATAAGAGATGGCGAAATTAAGAGTGAGTAATTGAGATATTGGACGGGGAGTATTAAGGGCCATGGGAGATGGCGAAAACAAGAGAATCACTTGGATAAATAAGTATGGGAAAATTGAGAGTCACGGAGAAGTGACGGAGTATTGAGAAGCCACAGGAAGGATGGCACGGACATATAGAAGAGATAGTTCTAGAAGGAACTTATGTAGAAGTGAGAAGCCATGGAGCAAATGGCACAGAGATTTTTGCGGCAGTGACCGAGTCTTATGAAGATTTTGGGGAGAAATCTTTTTTTTCTCCGTAACACACGAAGAGAAGAGAATTGTGTTGAGAACGTTCCAGGGAGGGAACGAAAAACATATAAAAAACGTTAAGTGCGGCGTTTGCCAGACTACAAATGTGAGTCTACGGAGGGTAACCCTCACCGAACATATACAATAGAAATTTAGACATGGGGAGACAGTGTTGTGGAGAAGGAAAAAGGAGATAGCACAAAGAGAAGTTCCAGGGAGGGAACGAAAAACATATAAAAACGTTAAGTGCGGTGTTTATCAGACTACAAATGTGAGTCTATTGAGGATAACCTTCACCGAACATATATAACAGAAATTCAGACACTGGGAGACAGTGTTGTGGAAAAGGAAGTCAAGTGACAGGTCAGCAGCAGAAAAACACGCAAGTAGGTCAAAGCGACAACGCGGTTTAAGATAGGTAGACCAAAGAAGTTGAAAATATTTCTGCGTAGTAGACCAAGGACAGAAGTCTAGTTAGTAAAAGGTGGATAGGAGGATGGCAATTCAGTGTTGCCATGATAGTAAATGGCTCACGCCATCATGAACTATGTATATAGGGAGACATGACAGAAGACATGTTTGGCTTTATACGAGAGAAGAGGAAGGCCAGACAATTCACACCAGGTGTGTGGTGACAAAAAAATAATACTATATGAGGGGTTTACGTGTATGACAACAGGAGTGACTGGATGTGTAAAAGGAAATAAACTTTGTATGGATAAGTACACAGTTGGCAAAATGTGAGTGAGAAAGATAAGGGTTAAGAACAGTCATAAATGCAAAGAGGAAAGGTCACTTAAGAAAAGTGACGGGAAAAGAGTTATTCCTCAGTTTTGTTATGATAATATGTTGTAATGTAAGAAAATAATGACATGCTAAGTGATGTGAAAAAAAGAAAAGAAATGAAGACTACTAAGAAAGTGGAATGTATAACATGTCAAATGTATGTTTTTGAAATCATGTAATATGAGCAGATAGGAGAAATAGCAAAGATGAGTGGTCATAAATGGGAACGAGATGTTGATGAATGTACGTTCTCAGTATAATTTAATTGTGCTATGTAAAGGGAAATTGTCCTTTGGCACAGATAGTAATTGGTAATGTGCTGAGCTAGGGTTGTAACAGCACATTGCTAAGGATATTGTTTTTGTTTTGATACATAGTTAAGTACAATAATGGCTGGTACAGTCGTTAAAATAAATTTTTTCTCCTACGGATAAATAATTTATTTTTAGGGGAGAAAGGGAGATAATGTGGCAGTTAGAGAACGATTTACAGTCAAAGGGAAGAACGAACGAACGAACGAACGAACGAACTTTATTTTCAAAGGGTTGAGAATTGGGCACGCAGGCCCGTCTGACATTCTGCCCTTCCTTTCTCTCACCTTTCATACTGAATTCATTTATTCTCATATGCATTTTACATATCAAATTCAAGGAATTCAACGTTGTAAAGTAAAATAATAATATAGCACACTCATATTAACATTAATTACTTATAAGCATGACATAACATATGTTGAAAAGTACAAACATTATCAGAGATAGATAGATAGATAGATAGATAGATAGATAGATAGATAGATAGATAGATAGATAGATAGATAGATAGATAGATAGATAGATAGATAGATAGATAGATAGATAGATAGATAGATAGATAGATAGATAGATAGATAGATAGATAGATAGATAGATAGATAGATAGATAGATAGAACGAACGAACGAACTTTATTTTCAAAGGTTTTAGAATTGGTCACGCAGGCCCGTCTAACATTCTGCCCTTCCTTTCTCTCTTCTTCCATAGTTAATCTATTTATTCTCACACGTATCCTAAATGTTACTTAAATAATAAAATAACAAGAAAGTACAATAAAATAAAATCCCAACATTGTAACAGTACAATAACAGTTACACAAATTTACAGATGCGTATCAAAATTTATACTAAACAGGACAAAATTAACTTTAAAACCTACATATGATGTTATGTAATAATAATAATAATAATAATAGCCCCTTCAGTCATAACTGACTATGGGAATGCGCCCCTGAGGTGACAGCGTAATTATTTAAGAACATAACGAAATTAGGGTGGCATATAATCTGCACTCATGATGTATTTGAAAAGTCTGTGATTGAATGAATATGGACTAAGAGTATTTTTTAAGTCGTGTGGAAGAGTATTCCACAGATGAGCAGCAGAAAAAGCTAAACTTTTCTTGAATAAGTCGAGCCTAGGCTTGGGCATGTGTAATTTATTTAAGCGTTGACTGCGTCTTCCGCTGTATTTGAAAATAGGCCACAGATACGTTGGAGCATTCTGTGACAAGATTTTGTGAATAAATTTGGCTTTGTTGAAGAGAAGGCGCTTTCTTAGTGGTAATATGTTAAGATATGTATATGCGTCTACACACTGTGTGAGGTTTTTGTCTGAAATTAGGCGCACTGCACGTTTTTGTAATGAAAAGAGTCTTTTAGTGTTGGACATGGTGCAGCCATCCCAAATTGTGGAACAATAGTCTAGATGTGTTTGTATCTGGGATGTATAGAACATTTTTCGTGTCTCCTCATCTAGGAAATGTTTGATTTTAGCTAACTGGTAAACTTTTTGTGCCGTTTGTTTGGTCAGTGCTTGTACATGCGAATTCCAACTTAAATGTTGGTCAATTATGAGTCCTAGTGTTTTTATATTCATTTACATTTTCAATTAAAGAGGTTCCAATGTAGAGCTGAAGTGTTGTTTTCGGCGAGTTTTGTAATTTTTGTCTAGTTGATATTATCATACATTTTGTTTTAGTGATATTTATTTGCATGCAGTTTTCATTGCTCCACTTAATAAGATTGTCTGTGTCGCTTTGTAATAATATTTCTAGCGTGTTGCAACTTTTATCACTAGTATAAATGGTACAGTCATCGGCAAATAGGTCGCAGGATGAGTGCTCGATGTGTAGTGGAAGGTCATTTATGTAAATGGAAAAAAGTAGAGGGCCGAGAATAGAACCCTGAGGAACACCAGTGTCAATAATAGTTGGGCTTGACAAGGAGTTATTGTACCACACTACTTGCTGTCTGTCGGACAGGAATGATTTAAGTAATGTCACTAGTTTAAAGTTAACTTTCATTGTTTCTAATTTTCTTATTAAAACAGCGTGATCTAACATATCAAATGCTTTCCTAAAGTCTACAAAGATTGCTCCACATATGTTATCGTTATTTATGTTTAGGTGCAAGTTGTCTATCATCTTAGTTAGAGCTGTGTGGCATGAATGCTTTTGTCGAAACCCTGACTGACTGTCAATTAGCAAGTCATTGCTAACTAGGTAATGTAGTGTTGCTTTATGTATGTGTTTTTCTAGTGGTTTAGAAAGCGATGATAAAAGAGAAATAGGTCTATAGTTACCAAGATTACTGTTATCTGACGAGCCAGGTTTGAAGAGAGGATATACTTTGGCAATCTTAAAGGCTGAAGGAAAATAACTTTTAGCAATACATTGATTATATATAAAAGTTAGTGAATCACTAATAGCTGGTGCGGCGTAACGCAGTATTCGATTACTAATTCCGTCAAGCCCTGATGAGCTATTATCCTTAAGGCCAATAAGATAGTTATACACTTCATTAACTGTCATAAAAGGAATGTCGGGTGGAACTGAGTTTGTACATTTGTTTTTACAGAATGCTGAAAGTTTGTCTAAGTCACTACAGGAAGGTGGTATTGTGGATTTCAGACCGTTTATTTCTGCTTGAAAGTGATTGCTGAAGTCGGTGCAAGTAAATGAAGTGTTGGAAGAGAATGAGTCTGGTGCATTACGTTTTTTCGCTAAGGTGTTAATTGCCTTCCATATTTCCTTACTATTTGATTTGTTCTGAACTATATTTCTAAAACGATTTTTCTTTTCTTTCCGAATTAAATATTGAACTTTGTTCCTGTGTCCCCTGTATGCGTTGAGGTCCTTATTTTTGTGCGCTTGATCTCTCTGCCTCATAGCCTCCAACACTTCCTGCGTGATCCACGGAGATTTTAATTGTCGTTTGACGCGAATTTCCTTAGCTGGTACGTGCGTGTCAAAAACATTATAAAAAATTTTTGTCCAGTATTCAATAGCGTCATCCGGATCAGGAAGTTGGTAAACACGGGCGAGAGGTGCAGTTAGCAAGTCATTTAAAAATAATTCCTTACTGAAATGTTTGAAACTTCTAAATTTGATACTTACATGTTTATTTTTCGGAACTTTACATTTATTCTTTGACCATGTACAGCATACTGGATAGTGGTCACTCATTGCAATATTAGGGACAGAGCATTCTATGATGTTTTCTGGGCAAGTTACGTAGATGTGGTCGATTAGTGTGGTTGATGCTTGTGTTACTCTTGTAGGCTGGTTAACTATTTGTTTTAAGTTGTACGATAATATTATATTTTTCCATGTTAGATTTGAATTGTGTATATCGATGTTGAAATCACCAAGAAGAACAACCTCCTTGACTGTGGCAAATACATTGTCCATCATTATGGTGAAATCTTCGTACCATATAGGTCCTGCACTAGGATTTCGATAAAGATATCCCACCAGAAATGGGCCCTGATTCGGTAGCTTTATTTCCAACCATACACATTCTATCTCTGCTGTCTCTAAGTCGTTTCTTTGGCGAAAATTAAGGGAAGTGGAAATATAAACTGTTATACCTGTCTCTTGTTTTTTGCTTGCGTCCTCGCCAAATAGTTTTAAAACCATTTAACGCAATGTCATCGTCTGTTATTCTGTCATTTAGGCGACTTTCTGAAAGTCCAAAAATGTGAAAATTATTACTTAGAATGTATGTAAAATCGGGGAGTTTACCTAGAAGATGGTAAATATTCAGATGACCAAGTCGTAGACCCACATCCTTGGAAGCCACGGTACATAATTACCAGCCATGCTTGTATAGTATAAAAAAAAGATATATTTTAAAAAAATATAAAAAAAATATAATAAAAAAAAATACAAGTTAAAAAACAGTGTTAGGCTTATGCACACAAAAAGCGCAAAATATATTTACGAATTAATACTTCACCAAGGAAGTGGAATTCAAGAAATGAGAAATTGCAGAAAATACAATATTAAAATAATTAATACAAAATAAAAAAAACAAATTTCAACTGAGTAATATGATAAAATTGTCACAAAACAATCAGGCATACAACATCCTTGCATATCACAGACCAGAACTGCTCAACAACAAACAAAGTGAAGTCAGGGTTTTAAGACGAGATGATGGAAGAAATTAATAATAGTCCACAAGTCAGACAAGTTTAAGTGTAAATACAACACTTTCAACACTTAACACCGAAAAATTCTAACAAATTGAAGCTACGCGTGATAATAAGAAATATTAAATTGTAACGAAATAAGTAATCAAAGAAATATTTTTTTTAGAGGATATTAACCGATAAACTATTAAAAGTTCGTTATATTACCGTTGTATTAAAAAAAATCAACAAATGTTTCAAATGGGAGTGAAGGCTGTAGTAACAGAGATTTAGTGAAGCAAAGTGTTTGTTCGTCAATAACTGACGTCTCTCTCCGGACGGGATATAATAGGGATGACTTTGGGCAGACATCATTAATGCTTGTCTAAGTGACGCAGGGCTGAATTGCATCAGTCAATAGACAAGTTTCAGGGTTCCACTGAGGGAGGGGTGGACGATAATAAGAACTAGGGGAGGAAACATGGTTGTCTCTGATTTCTTCCGTCGTTGTTGTAGTGATGGTAGGAGTATTCTGCGCCTGGGACATGGGAATACTGTTGGGAGAGGCACCTGACTCGGGCTGCTGTGTGACTAGTGGGGAAACATTGTATCATAAGATACGGCTTCCCGATTGAAAGTGGCGATGTGATAGCTGGAAGGCTGCCTGCTTGCAATAGGTGTGCTTCTTTGAGGGGTAGGTGGGGTTTGTGATGCGTTGTAATTATATGTTGATGTCTCAGTAGATTTCGTTGCATTCTCTATATGGGTTGAGCTGTCTTGTTGTGTCCTTTCTGGATATTTTATGTTTGTGGCCAGGATACTGCTTCCCAGTGTGGATGTGTGAATTTGATCTCTGTAGAGGCGTTTCTTAGGTGCTCCTGAGTTAGAGGTAAAGAAGGGAGTATTGTTGATGTAGCCGAGGCCGTTTTGTTTACAATAGTTCTGTAGTATTGTGTTGTAAGTGTCCGCTACGCGTCGTTGAAACCCATAGCATGGTGGTATGATTAATGAACTAAAGATGGAGGCTTTGGGAAATATTTGTTTTATTGTAGCCACCAATCCTGAGGGGTTTAGGCTCTGCTCATTCATGATATCATTAATATCCTACGTGTAGTGTGTTGTTTTTGTTATCTTATTGGATTAATATCGAACTTATTAACTTATGTCCAGTAGTCTTTTAATACCAGCCCCCGGACTGTCATAACTGAAACGATGTCTTCTCTTGTAGTGGACATTCTTTCACAATAAATAACCCTTCAAGAGGGAGTCACCAATTACAGTATGTGTAACGTCACTACGTTTTTCTTCACTTTGTTTTCTATTAGAATTGATGCTGCTGCCTTTTGTGGTGTGTTTCTTTTTGTGGACTGTTGTGTGATGGCTCTGAGAAAAATTTGGTTTTCGGGCACTGGAACGTTTGTCTGGTAGGGATGCTGATACCTGCTCATTTTCTGTTGAAAATCCTCAAGAACTTGAAATATTGTTGGTAATTTTTGACTACCAATGGGATATGTTGGTTTGTGAGTGTCTTCTTCGTGTGTTTTGTGTACAGTTTGGTGGTGACCTTTTTGGTGAGATGGCGTATTTGTATGAATGGATTGTTCGCAATCTTCTACTATTGTTTGAGGATGATCTGGTTGTCTTATCTTATAGAGTGAGAAGTCTCCTCTGCAAGTTTTTTTCGATGATGTCCTTTCATGCTAGAATTGTCTTCCTCAGAGATACTATCTCCCTTTTAAGAAGTTCGTTTTCGGCCCTTGAGCGATGTCTGTTTTACTAGACATGAGATCACCAATTAAACTTCGTAGCGTGTCCTCCATATTTTGCATTAGCTCCTGGCAGCACGACACAGGTAACTTCGTGGTGTCTTCTTTTTGTTGCTCAAGAGATACAGTTTCAGCTTTTCGTATATTTTCATGGTCCATGGGGGTATTCGATGGCCAACATAGGTTTAGAAATTGTAGGGGTGTCTGTTATTGTATCCAATACTGCAGAAGGTAGAATTTCTGATTCACTGTGAGACATTGGGTTGCAGCTGATGTGGAGAATGTCGTTGGCGGTAGTAAGGTCACTTATGCCTGGACTCATTGCGTCTCCTGCCAAGTGGGGCATAGAACCCGCGGCGTCCATTCTAGTGTTTTCTAACTCACCATCAGTTACCATTTTTGCAGATTCTTTTCATTCTTCAAATCCTGCTTCTAGCCATGATTCGATAGCTGCGGCAGTCCCGCCCCCCCCTGGGAAAGCAATAAATTTTGTTCTTAGTGTGATAAAGGTGAATTTTGAGAAGTGGTGTTGTTATAACGTCTTCTACTAGTGCACCATTTATGTCTGTTCTTGACTCTACAAGTCCTGTTTCGTAGAATTTAATGACAATGAAACGAAATGCCTCGTTCTGAAAGGTGTTCTGGAATGTTATAGTTACACATTTTCCATGACTTGCTAGCTTCAAGGTTGTACCGGACCCTGTTCTACAACCTTCAAGTTTTAGGTTAAAAATTTCACCGTCTAATAACCAATATACTGATATAAAAATCCACGGAATGTGACTTAAACTTCCTGCGTTAATGCTGCGAAATGTGAGAGCAGATAAAAAACACGTCCGTCCATGACGAAGGGAGATAGATAGAGAAGAAATAAGGAGAGTTAGAAATGGGACGGTTCATATAGAGTACAAAAAGGGGATGCGCGAACAATGTTGCGCAGGACAGAGGTGAACGGTATTTTAGTGAATGCACGCTTTTCTCAGCGGGCAGTCCAGAAACGTGAGGCAGAGAGGGAAGCCGCATATACGCGGATAGCCATGTTAATGGCGTACTCAGATAGTTTAAAGGATGAATACATCATGGACAAGAAAGTAGTTTGGGTAATGATTAACCCGAATTATTGAATAGGAGAAATTCTTGTCTAGAAGGAGAAACGGTGTGCGTTAGATATTATTCAGATAGGAAAAGGTACGTAGAGTAAACTTTATTTCATTTAGACAGTAGTCCTGTTCTTCAGTGTTGCAAGGGAAAACAACATCCCCGGAGAGGCCCGGTCTACCAATAGATAACCTGAACACTGAGATGATAGATAACAATAGACATAAGACACTATAAGGAAGAAAGAACAGAATATAGAGACTATAACACCTGAATGAGCACTGATGGTTAAAAGGTCAGAAGGTGTAGATTCGATACTGGGCGAGAGAGAGAGAGAGTGGGGAAAGAATGAACTTATATATTCTATGATGGACCAAATGTGGAGGTCAGAGCAGACAGCAATGATCCTTTCATATGTAAATAAACCACTATTCAAATTACCATAGCGTTAACACATCACGTGCTGTGTGTGTGTGTGACTGTTGTGGTATACAGCATATTATAGCTAACCACAGAGGTAAGCGAACCTGGACAGACATTGCCATGGATGATTCATAATACAACCAGGGCTGCAACACTACCATGATTCATTCATTTATATACAAACACTGAAGACATGGTCGCCTCATGAACAGCAGTGGGTGGTGAGATTGTTGGAACACCATGGCCACCTAATACCTTTTGTTCCAGGTTTTATGATCGAGTTTTATGATCGTTCCTGATCGAGCTCATGTTCGAGTTTAAACTAAAGACTTGAGGACCGTTGATCCTGCTAACTGAAGCCTAGAGGTCAACCAATCTTCAACACCTTAATCCCCCGTAGTTATAGGGCGGGCTGAAGGAAAGTCTTCCTGATCATCGGTATGTCTCAGGAACCTCGAACAAACACAAGATGAGTTTTTCTGTGTTCAATCCAACAAATCCTGTGAGCAGTTTCTAAAACGACTGTCGATGATGATAACAGCTAGAGACTAGATAGCAAGATATATATCAAAAATATACTGTGACAGACTGTTCTAATTTCAGTGGGAGATTCATCCAAGATTTTTACTATTATTTATTTTAATTTTTAACTATAAATAATCATACATTTTACCATCTTCCAACACCCATTTCTCATTACAAGAATATATAGATGTACATAATAAATTATGAAATTGTACTCATTTAACTTGGTAAATTTTTAACTGTTAAATTTTGAGTTACTTTTTCTAATTTAATTGTATTATCACATAGGGTTACTATAGCGAAAGTGGCACCGTATACTCCTGAAGCCTAAATCTATTGTCCAGCTCAGAGTATTCACAGCTGTAACTCAATTGTGATACCAGTGTACTTCTCGGGCACTGGAACTTCATACTTTCTGGAGGGAGATCCTACTTCTCTACCACTATCATCACACTAGGAAAACCTTTCGCTACAGTACGTCAACTTATTTCAAACAAAACATCGCTGCCTATATTATGCATTTCGTGAATAGAGTCAACTTTAGTCAGCTAGGTCTGGAGTTTTTACTGCGGATGTTGTGTAAGTACCTTTTAAGTGCCTGAAGGAAAGGGCTAGTTAGCATTTTATCTAGGTGAAAAATTATGTTTGTCCCCGTCAGCCACCTAGAGATCTACCAAATGCCCCCTTGTGATCTCCCGGTAGAACAAGATAGACAGGTAGCCGCCCCTTACTCTATGGAGTTGAAACATGAACAATGAACAAGCTATTGGAAAAAAATAATTGAATCTTTCGAGATGTGGATATATAAACCGATGGGTCATATGTCATGGACAGAAAAGAAAACAAATAAAGAGGTCCTAGAAAACCTTTGTATGAAATGAGAATTAATGCAGAAGATCAAAATTAGACAGCTAAAATATGTTGGCCACATAAGATCTTATAACAAATTGATGAAAACAATAATGCAAGGAAATGTTGATGGCAACTGAGTAAAAGGAAGACAGCGCTTTAAGTGGGAACATAACATCAAGGGGAAGATAACATCACGGGGAAGATATCATCAAGGGGAAGATAACATCAAGGGGAAGATAACATCAAGAGATGGACAGGAAAGAGTTTATCAAAGAGTACCATGAAGACAAGGGATAGAACGAACGAACGAGCTTTATTTTTAAAGAGTTAAGAGTTAGGTGCGCATGCCACTCTAACATTCTGCCCTTCCACTGTCACTTATCTTGCATACTATATCCTTCTTTCTTCATATGCACTTTAAGCATTAATTTAAAGGCATGCAACATTATAGTGGTGATATTCGTCTTTTCTTCTTTGATCCTTAGCCGCCGACCGTCAAAGCAGTTAGTGGCCATCACGCCTCGTGGCGTGTTGTAGGGCGGCAAAAAACTGCTTCCACTTTGCTTGGTCGGCAGCCATCCTTCTTGCAGTGTCCCAGCTCTGGTTCATTCTTTGCATCTCAGCCTCCACAGTCCTCCGCCAAGTTATTTTTGGTCGGCCTCTCTTTCGTTTTCTTTCTGGGGTCCATAGGATAGCTGTTCTTGTGATGGCATCGGGGTCTCTTCTGAGGACATGGCCAACCCAACTCCAGCGTCTGTCACTTATGATGGTGTGCATGTTCTCTTGGTTGCTCCGAGTAAGCAGTGCTTGGTTGGTGATGGTATTCGGCAAACAGATTCGGAGAATTTTTCTTAGGCAGATTGTGTGGAAAGAGGACAATTTCAACATTTCCTTCTGTGTTACTCTCCAGCATTCCGCACCATAGAGAAGCACAGAAAGTACACAGCTGTCATATAATCTTAATCTGGTGTTTGTGCTGCACTGAGAGGACTTCCAGATGTTGTTTAGACTTACAAAGGCTGTTCTTGCTTTGGTCATTCTGTTATTGATGTCTTTGCTTGCTCCGCCGTCTAGTGTTACTATGCATCCTAGGTATGTGAAGGTGTCTGTCTGTTTCAGTTTCTGATTCCTTACTGTTATGGGCTCAGGGTTGCACACATTGAGTGGCATGACCTCTGTCTTCTTTAGATTTCTTTCCTTGTTGTTGAAATTTTTGTTCAGCAGAAGTGAACAAGTGTTAATCTTCAGAGTTCGCACAGGCCACACCAGATGGGGATACCATCTTTTCAACAAGCTGGGGATGGGAACTAAAGACGAGTGTAACTGTGGCACCGATAAAATGACAGCTGAACATCTGCCTCAAAGGTTCACAATAAATGTGGAATATGGAGGGCGCATATGAGCATCACCAGCACCAGTCCAGACATAAAAACTTTACGGACATACCAACATCCTCAAGCTGTTCTGTGAACAAATTCAAGTTGGTGTCTGAAAGTGAACTCAAAAGAAAAAAGAAGATCTCAGAATGTTTTCCTTCATTAATTCTTTCCTTGTTTTTGTTGGTTACAGTTTCTACGGGATGGGGTAACTGGCCCAATGACCAAGGATTCTTAACAACCTGCACGATGCTACAGTCTTACTGTATTGGGTTGCGATCTGTATTTTGTGTACTTGTCTCTGTTGCCTGTCTGTAACTGTGGCTGACGAAGGGTGAAACTCGAAACGTCTCGTATTTCCCGTGTACCGTTACTTTGTAAAACGGATTCAATGCCGTTATATATATATATATATATATATATATATATATATATATATATATATATATATATATATATATATATATATATATATATATATATATATATATATATATATATATATATATATATATATATATATATATATATATATATGTGTGTGTGTGTGTGTGTGTGTGTGTGTATATATATATATTTCTTTACCAGTTTTACAGCAGCCCCCTCCTTAGCGTGCGGACGTGTTTTTGTGGAGTCCTACATTTGGATTTTTAAACTGCATATCTAGCAATATTTCTGAAGGATTTTTATATCACTGTGTACATAATGTTAGTTGCTTTATTGTGAAATACATATTATTGTGTTCATATGAATAGGAAATGTGATTGTTAGGAAAAATGAAGACAAGCATATCTTCCATTATAGGTATAGTAAGTCGCTTTTGTGTTGGAATTACTAAACGTTCCACATGGTCAGCACTGATAATTGGGGTAGCCGACAGAAATGGAAGTTTTATTACACCCTACGGAATGTCAGAGAACCGTGGCTTTAGAAATTGGTCAGCGGTAAATATGTGTGTCGACCGAGTCAAGCTGTCAACTAGAGCGGAGTGAACGACTATAATTGACCACTTTCCACGCCCATTAAATACGCCTGGTCATTTACCGTTCCCACTCACAATGCTACACGTAAATTCGGTCGGTACAACCCGACCGAACACAAAAGGTGCCAAACAGAAGGATTACGTTTTGAACGCTACTAAAGCGGTTAAAAAGAAAACTCGAAGTTTGAAGACCAGCACGCTATACACGCCATGCGTAACATTATCTTATAAGAACAATAACCAGTGTGCGATTCTGACGTTTTCTACCTTAATCGAATATGAAGCTTTACGTAGCTGATACAAGTGACATCACAGAGACAGAACACCTATCAAGCACCTTTGACAGTAGTCCAACAACATCCCCTCTTACATTACCTATGCACTCGTCACAAGATCAATTTTTAATAATATTGTCTGAGATGGAGATACTAAAAGCAGAGCTGAGCAGCCTCAAAAAAGCTTACGAGCAGCTCCATGCTGACCACATGTCCCTCAAAAATAGCTGTGAGAGAAACGAGTCTGAACAACAGAAAGAAAGCACACAGCAGAAAAATAAACACAGACAGTGTAACACAAACACAAGCTCAGAGGGAAATTCCGACGGTAGTGAAGTACAGCATACGACACAAGCTGAACCGAGCCATAAAGAAGACCATGACCTGTGCATTCTGCATATCCCTGCAGACATGAGCAGAATCCCTGTCCAGATTTCTACTCGGCAGCCCCCACTGTCGACAGCCAGTTCACATCACAGCAAGAAACCTACACACAATCCCAGCATAGTTCAAACACAAGAAACAGCACGCACTGCCACCGGCACACACACACATCTTTCAAATAGAAGGAAACACTTCATATTTGGTGACCAAAATGTGAAGGACCTTCAAAAATGTCAATTAGTAACAGCAGATATAGACAGGGTCACTGTTCGCTACAAAAACTGGGCATCTGCGCAGGACCTACTGACTCTCCTTAAAAGATATGAAACTGATCTTGATGTAGCCAGGGTCACTGTGCACATTGGTCTGTGTGGTGAAGTGGGATGTTATAAATATTTATAGGGGACTTAGTGTACTGACTGAGATCAGCTGTGAAGGTATCTATATCTATTAAGAGTAGTGTATTATAGATAACCTTACTTGCTACCACATATCTATATATCTCAGTCAGAATTATTCTGGAATAGTGTGATGACTACGTTAGGTGTCTAGGGTATGTGTATGATGAAGTGTAAGTCACAACAACAGACAGATAAACAATTTAATTTAATCCACTACTCTTGACAACACTGTGACACTCACATACATATAACACTCTATGAGAATATCTTAAGGAGTCACTGATAACTTTTCAAATAACAATATGTATTCATGGTTATCATAAAGGTATATGTGTCCTGATTCAAATACAAAGGAACCAGGAATCACAATCAATTTTAGTTACAAGTATATGTACAGACTTTATCAATATGAATATTGTAGTGACATATATTATTAAAATATCCTATGTGTGTCAGTTGTGTAGTGGTAATATGAGGTAATACTGGTTTTGTTTTGTTCAAGCTCTGTTGGTATTTGTCATCATGACTTCAATAGTTTGTCTTTTGGGACTATTATTGGAGATGTTCTCAGTTCCTGATATTAAGACAATTAAATTCCCCTCTGAATGTTATTTTTACAAAGTCATTTCAAGATGAGGGGACATAATGTTGAGCTCAGCTGGCCAAATCAGCTTATCTTGCGTGATGGCGGCAGGAAAGGACTCCTCTGCTCGAATTCTCCTCTGGGCTCTGGAGACACCTCACTGATAGCTAAATGGACCAAGGAGTATGCTGTCCGACTCTGGATTCAGCAAAGCTCTGACCAGGTGCTGCTCAGTACCATCAAGACCACGGTCCCTGAAAACAAGAAGGATGTACCTTCTACTTCATAACTAATTGATACTCTAGTTCTACACTGAGCACAATACAACATAAACATTGAGTTCAGAGCGTTAGGCCAACTGTCAGCTTCATCTGAAATACTTTATACCAGTATTTACCTCCTTAATGGTTACCACGCCTCTGCACTTCCAGCATTATTTCTGTCTAATCAATCATCCAGGTGTCAGTGTACTATTTGGCCATTCCATGCCGTTTTACTTCCCTCCGACACCCTCTGTTCAGGCTGGAGCATTATAGGCTTTATCTCCTGTTTGCCACTGAACTACACATATATATACAGGCATAAATTAACAATTTACATTCAATTTTCATTAAAAGATACTGAATGGTTCAAGCTTACCACAATTTCATGGAAATAAACACAGATACGTTGATTAGCAATGAATTCTGGCACAATTACTGGCACAAATTCCCATCTGCTTATGTTCCAGGCTTTTATTTAACACAAATATGAGCTGGCTTCAACGCACTGTTGCTTTATCAAGATTATTTGCACTAGTGGTCTCGAACTAACGCTCCTAAGTGAGTATATCAGCGAGTCTAGCCAATGAGGCCACGTTTCGACAAGTGTTTGAAAAAATGTTACCTTTTCACGTCTCCCCTAACAACGAAAGATAGTATTTATAGCCCGACCAATCGTGGTTAGTCTTTCATTTGTTGCGCTCCAATCAATTTGGAGTTTACATGGTAGGCTAATTCTGTAACGTAAGATTTTTTTCAAACACGTTATAAAAAAATTTTATGAGCAGAAATGATTCCATGCTGTCAGGCATCCCCACTATTTTATTTTGGGTATAATTTATTAATTCCTGGACTATTTGCGTAACGTTTTACATATTCTTTGTCAGCAAGCCCTAAGGAACCCAAATATCCAAATTTAAAAGAGCTACGTGGCTGCGTTCAAAATATGTATTTTCTACCTCCTGTTTCGAAGATGTGCTGTCTGGGTACTGTTATGTTTTCAACCGTAAACCCATCTATTGTTATCTTTCCGGTTCTTGTGCGTTTATTCACCGGTTAAATCAAATTCTGGATATTTATTACCAAAACTGATAACCGTACTTTTTCTTGACTGAAAAAGGTTGATTTCACATTGTGATTTGGGAGGCAAGTTAAAAAAAAAAAAGCATTTCTCGTGCATTCTTAGTTGACACGCTTACGACAGACCAGCCCTCAAACCCCCCCCCCCCCTCCCCCCCCCACCCCTCCCCCCCCCCGTATTTTTTAAAAACTTTATAAACCAATAGAACGGAATTGAATCAGTTCTACAAGTTAACGGTACACAGGAAACAAGGGAAATCGCTGCCGTTGCCTTCTCTAACTCAAGATCAGAGTGAGGTACCCATTTACAGCTGGTTAGGCTGATGCGTGACCCTGTTCCCTTCCTCGCTGCCGTTGCCTTCTCTAACTCAAGATCAGAGTCAGGTACCCTTTTACAGCTGGTTTGACTGATGCGTGACACCTGTTATGGAGTGTTAGAGACTTCACCATACTAGGTCCAGCATCGAGAGATGGGGGCCTACCTAGCTATAAATGGGTACTTAACTTTGAGTTAGGGAAGGAAAAGACAGTGAGGAAGGAAACTGGTCTCCCCACCTCTCGATGCTGGACCTAGTATGGTGAAGTCTCTAACACTCCATAACCAGCTGTAAATGGGTACCTGACTCTGATCCTGAGTTAGAGAAGGCAACGGCAGCGAGGAAGGGAACAGGTGTTACGCATTAGTCTAACCAGCTGTAAAAGGGTACCTGCCTCTGATCTTGAGTTAGAGAAGGCAACGGCAGCGAGGAAGGGAACAGGTGTCACACATGTCTAACCAGCTGTAAAGGGGTACCTGCCTCTGATCTTGAGTTAGAGAAGGCAACGGCATCGAGGAAGGGAACAGGTGTCACACATCAGTCTAACCAGCTGTAAAAGGGTACCTGCCTCTGATCTTGCGTTAGAGAAGGCAACGGCAGCGAGGAAGGGAACAGGCCACCCCACCTCATAAAGCTGGGACCCAGTACATCGAAGTCTATAACACTTCATTCCCCAACGGCAGAATGTGCTACGTGACTACAACCTTACAAACGGCAGGCGTGTTTTTAAAAAAAATTCTAAGCAACGGGGGAGGGGGGGAGAGGACAATGTGAAATGACACTTTTTCAGTCAAAAGAAAAATTTTTTTTTTCTTAAATTATGTGTTTTGGCGCGGCTTTGGAGCGGCAAATCTTATCGTGCCATTTGTCACTGTCTTGGATGGCTGTGTTTTATTTTCTTTATTTGACTTGTCCATATTTGTTGAAGTTTTTTGTGGTTTACAATTTTTTACAGGATGGGGTAACCGGCCCCATGCCCAACCCTCCTTAGTAGCTTTCTACGACATGCTTGGCAGGGGACAGTGTTACTATTCTTTGCTCCCCTTTCGGGCCCCGGTAACACACGGGTGAACTTTTACACAGCTTTTCTGCAATAAAACAAGTCTTGGACCCATGCTACTACCCCTACCTGCGAAAATGCATAATAGACTAACCCGCAACCCCTACCTGCCAATTGGATTAACCCCGCGCATGCGGGGAAAAAAAGAAACATTATTGTAAGAAAAACAATGTAAGAAAAAGGACGGTGCTCGGTTTGGGTAATAAATTTACAAAATAATAATTTCCCGGTGAATAAACGCACAAGTACCATCTTTCCTAATAAGCGTTTTTTGTGATTTTAAAACCTAACTCTGGGAAGGGTAGTGAATTTATCACTGTTCGTCTGAAAAAAAGTTAGTGCATGTAGTCTTACACGCGTGATGGCAGCATTTGTGTATCGCGCGAAGCGTGTTGCATGCGTTCCTGATTTTCAGCCCTCCCTTCTCTCTTTATCCTTTAGTCCATCTGTTCGTTCGTTTTGGTAACATAGTGTAGAAAAAGACATGAATGGAATTTAAAATTTAGGTCAACTTGCATATTTCAAGGTTTTTCTTAGAAAGGCAGCACATTTTATTGTGTGTTTGGGAAACGCGTGTATGTTGCAGAAGGCCTTTAATATCAACGTGAAACGTTACAATTTGCATACGCAGTAGAAAACAAGGGGATTTCGAGTACAGTCATTGTGACAGCACTGTTCTTTACCATTCTTCTTCCTTTATTTATTATATGTATTTATTAGGCTTTATATTTACTTGATAATTTATATATGTGGATTAGAATATTCCACGACACCTCCCCTCTTAAAACAGACATTATATGTCAGTCCTTTATTCTATATTCACATAGAGAAATTTATTATTATTTCTGGGGTTTACGGTGATTCTCATCACACGGATGGCGGCTTAAAAAATCCGCTCCCAAATTGGTTTTTTTCCAGATATATACTCAATGCTAAAATTATATGGAGCCAAAAGTAAAGACCATCGGAGTAACCTGGAGTTATCATGCCTAGCCTGTGCTAGAAACGATAACGGTTTGTGGTCTGTTTGCAACTTAAATGCCTTCCCATATAGATAAATATTGAATTTCTTTATCGCCCATATTACTGCAAGACATTCTTTTTCGCTAGTTGAGTAGTTGATTTCAGCTTTATTCAACTTTCTGCTAGCATATGCCACTGGGCTTAATTCCCCATCCAATGCATCTGATTTCTGTAGTAGAGTTGCTCCTAACCCAATATTACTTGCATCCGTCCTTACTATGAATTCTTGACTTAAGTCAGGTAATTTTAAAATGGGTTTACTTGTGAGCTTTTCCTTCAATTCTTGGTAAGTCATTTCACATTGTGGTGTCCATGTAATGCGATCTGGATGTCCTTTACGTGTCAATTCAGTTAACGGTGCACATATGGAATTAAAGTTTTTGATATACTTCTGGTAGAAACCACATAATGAGACAAAGGATCTCACGTCCTTCTTGGTTTGTGGTCTCGGGGCTTTCTGTAGTGTCTCTAAATTCTTTGGGTCAGGGGTCATGTTTCCCTGATAAACTGTGTGTCCCAAAAATTCCAATTCTTTACATCCAACGCAACATTTGGTTGGTCGGGCTGTTAAATTTGCCTCCCTAAGTCGATCAAACAGCATGTTCAGAGAGTCAATGTGTTCCTCAAATGTTTCTGTTGCTATAAGGATATCATCCATAAAATTTGTTATACAGGGATTATTCAGAGGATCCAATAATTTTCTCATCATTCTAGAGAAGACACTAGGCGCATTCTTCAATCCAAATGGCAATCTATTAAACTCATAGTGTCCTTCTGAGGTACTAAAAGCTAGGTATGGTCTAACCTCAGGCTTTACTGGAATCTGATAGTATCCTTTACTCAGATCCACTTTTGAGAAATATTTAGCTTTATTTAGTCTGGCAAACAGCTGATTTGTATCCGGCAATGGATCCACCTGTCCTTCTGTAATAGCATTCAGTCTCCTGTAATCTATACAGAGTCTATGTTCTCCAGAGGGCTTCCTTAAGAGTACAACACCGGAACTATACGAAGACTCACTGTGCGAAATAATTCCTTCCTTCAACAGATAGTCTATCTCTTCCTTCAAAGCTTTCTCCTTAGCAAACGGAATCGAATATGGTTTCATACAGACAGGTGTGGAGTCTATTAGTTTCATATCATATTCCAATAGGTTTGTATGCCCTGGTCGGTCTGTTAACACCTCTGCATGATTATTTAGAACCTGTTGCACTCTCTCTTTCTGAGTTTTCGTTAAATGTGTACTGATTTTCACCTGTGCTGCTGTCTCACAGGGGTGTAATGGATATTCAAATGATGAAAGTGGTTCCTTTTTCATCTCCATGGCGATGGACAAGGTCAACAAGTGTGTCTCTTCCTGATGTTCTCTTTCCAAATATTTCTTCAGGAGATTCACATGATAGATTTTTTCTTTCCCCTTCTTATCTATCTTATAATTTGTTCTAGACACCTTCTCTAGAACTGTATATGGACCCTGCCATCCAATTTGTAACTTATTCTGACTCCCGGGCAAAAGAAGCAGTACCTTCTCTCCCAAAGCCAAATCTCTGTCTTTCGCCTTCCTGTTATAATAGGCAGCATGTTTCTTCCTGGCTTGTTTCAAATTTTCATTGGCAAGTTTCCAGCCAGTTTTTAACCGAGTGGTCAGCTCATTCACATATTGGTATGAAGATGTAATGTTTTCCTCTGCCTTTTCATCAGTCCACGTTCTTAACAAAGCTACATATGGACCTTTAATTGTGTGGACCTATTTGTCCATGCACCGGTATGGTCTCTTCCACTCGAAGCTTTATAGTGATGATTTTTCCTCCCAGAATTATCATTCACAAAACGACCGCTACCAATTTTTCTTTTGGGGCTTTCTCCCCACTTAAAATTCTTGATGAGAGATTTCCTCTCTACATCTTCTTCCTCCAGTTTGTTTAAGTCCGATTGAGGGATTTTCGGCTTATCCTGGGGTAAGACATCTTTTTTGCACTCTCCGCATAGTGGCCATTGTAAAACAGTTAAGTGAAGCTTGTCCGTGAAAAGGGGCTTCCCATTCCATTTGGTCCACTTTATCAAATTTATATCTCTTTGTATTTTCAGGCCTACTTTTGCCCCGTGGCGTGTCCAGGTCCTGATCCATGTTCCCACTTGTGGGTGTTTCCCTCATGTGCTATTGATACACACCTTTCGGTTTA